>PVKZ01004536.1:0-79364 GCA_004027375.1 Macroglossus sobrinus | reverse complement strand
ATATATTTCTTTCCATTAAAATGAAAGATAGGTTTTCCATATCTGGGCCATCTGATCTACCCCAACATCTGATGAACTACAGAGGCAAGCGAAGGTTTTTTCATTGTTAAGTACTGAGTGCAGCAGCTATCGATCAGCAGCAGCTTGGGAGGCAGGGGTCACAGCAGGGCTGGGTGAAGGTTGTGAGGTTGATGGTCTCTAGGCCTGGGGTGGGCTGGCAGGAGTTGAGCAGGAAGCAGGTAGGCACACAGGGCTGAGGAATGTGGCAGGGTGGGGGGCAGTTGTCACAGCAGGTTGGCTCCAGCAACCAGGTCGTGTGTGGGCAGGTGCTGGGCAGGCAGACTCCACAACGGCAGCATTTGTCAGAGGAGCAGATGGTGGTGGCGGGGCCGGTGGGGACGCTGCAGCAGCAGGGAGCACAGCAAGCCATGGCGGTGGGAACCTCTGGGCTTTTGGTTTCTCAGAAAGGAAGGTGAAGTTTCTGAGGTGCAAATGTTTCTTCTTGCTTTGGGGCTCTTATATACTCTACCCAGTGAATGTTGGTCCAATCAGAAGCCTCCCTTTTTATTTTTATTTATGCCTCTCTTTTGCACTAAGTTTCTCTAATCAGTTTGGTATTTACTTGTCCATTAACAGTTTCTGTCCTTATTAAAGTAATCATGTTTTTGACTCATCGACTTGTCATTTTTTATCATAAGATGATCACATTTTATTATCACAGGGTCCTGGCATGCCAAACTTTACACGAATTATGGATAATCAGTCTAAGTGATAATTCAGCTATATTTTCAGAGGCTGAATTCTTTCTCTTGTTTTTCCCCCCATAATTTAAAATAATATACATAACATAATATGATTTTTAATTACTAATTTTGGAACACGCAACTCAGATTTCTACTCAAAGTCAATAAGAACATGGCTACTTACAAATGAATGTTGCATAGAAATACATGCATCTCAGACATATTTGCCTTATTTATTCAAGATATAATTCAAGTTCTCTTGAGCAAACAAGGTGATAGCCAGAATAGAATAAGATAAAACCCCCTATTTTTTATTTTTATTAATCTATAGTGAAATTCAAAAGGTAGTATTACTCTTATTTTTTTTTTAAATAGTCTCTATTCTCATAGTTCTGTCAATCTTGTAGTGAGTCAAAGTATAAATGCACTGGAAGGAAAGATCTAAAAGAAAATCACTTTAGACTTCATTCATTTTTATAGGAATGATAGACTTATTTTGAAATAAGATAGAATAGGAACAAAAGGAGAAATCATAAGATTCACAGAACAATGGTAGGTTCTGGAAGAGGAGCTGATGCAGTGTGATTTAGAACTTTGGCATTCATAAAAATCATTTTCCACAGACTTACTCCCCACTTTGCATGTTTATTTATTTTCATATCTTGGGTCTTCGATGAGGTTGTAAATTCCTTTGAGGAATGGCTATATGACATTGTTCACCTCAGTTGGCCTTGGTTTGCCTCACTGTGGAATGACAGGTGAGGAAGTTGAATCAGATCATCTCCATGTGTAATAGTCTGTGATTCTAACATCTTCACATACTTCCCCATGATCAGCACCAAACTATTTGTAAAGTAGAATATAAATTATGTAATTTGTTGAATGGTAAATGGTTGTTGAATAAACACAAAGTACAGATTCCTTGTTAGGTTGAGTCTTCTGAGGGCATATTAATGAAAATCAACATGGCCTGTTTCAAAGTAAAGAAATCTGGCTAAAACAAATCAGTGGAAAATACTGAATGTCACTGGTAAATAAGCCTCAGATATTTTAAGAGCAAAAGGACTTGTTACTGAAGTTGGTTTGATTTGGCTTATATATTGATATTTATCATAAAACCTCTCAAATAAAAATGAAGGTTTGAGTCTCCGATGTACTTTACACCTGTGACCACGATCATGTTGTTTCTTAAAATGTCCTTCCTTGATTCTCTCCTCAAATATTATTCATCCTTCAATCATCGGCTTAAATATTTTATAAAGAAATGTTAGGTGGTTTCTTCTCTATGTTTTTATTCTTTTCTTCCCACAAAGTGTGCTGCCTATCTTTTGATTTAGACCTCCTTTGGTTCTGCTATATATTATAGTTTATCATTTATACTTGTCTTCCTCCCTCTAATGCAAACTCTTTGAAAGTGGGAATCTTGTCTTAACCTTCCTCGTGTCTGTCAAACACCTAGACCATGGCTGGAACATAGTAGGAATTTGAGAAGTGTTTATTGAATTGGATTAAATTGTATATTAGAATAAAAAGCTATGTATTTATTTTTAGAATAATCCTTTATAATAATAATAATGATATACATGAGTGAAATGATTCATTTCACTTGTGAAGTGCTTTACAATTGTCAAACAGTTTTACATTTAAAGCTTTACTTAAATGATACAATAAAAAAATATGGCCAGCTCAGTCTTTGGGGTCTTTTCTCTGAGTACGTTCATTGATCTTTAATGCCAGTTTACCAGACTCTTTAAGGATGTATGTGAATTACTTAAAGAAGCAGGGAAAATATAAAAATTAAAAGTAAGTGCTAACCTTGGAATTTAAAATGATTATAAGGTTAGAACTTAATATATTTTATTATCCAGAAGATTTTCTTCAGATATATACATATCTCTGTGAAGCCTCCTTTTGGCTATGAGCTTTATGTTGACGTCATCAGAAGTGTAATTTTGCTGGACATATTTATAGGTTCATGATGCATGCATGTGTCAAGAGTTGTTGGGTAATTATAGCATTAAACAGTGAGACAGTGCATGGCTTGGGGAACAGTGATGATTATTTTATTTTAAAGTGAGGAAGGTCATGATAGCATTTTTTTCTACTTCTCTTTTAAAATCATCATTCAAAACTTAGAAAGAAAACTTCTGTAAAACTGAGGCTCAGAGTCAGAACATTTTCTTCCAGAGCTTCTAATTAAAGACCATTTGCTGAGCAGCACTTAATGACTATTGCAGTGCCTTAGGGCAATGTGGGCAAGAGCTTTGAAACCTCTTTGGCTAGCAGCGAGGTGCTTCCTACTCACAGGCCAGTTGCAGGTTGTGACAGAGAACCAACCCGCTCAGATTTGGAGAAGGGTGGCAGCTTTTGAGCAGCCAACATGATGGCAGGCAGGAGTCAGGCACCCTGCGGGATTGGGGGCAGGTGTCACAGCAGGTGGGCTGATAGAGGCTGATCTCTTGTGGGCAACTGCTAGGCAGGTAGACTCCAAATTGACAGCACAGATCAGGAGAGTAGTTGGTGGTGGCCTGGCTGGTGGGGACGCTGCAGCTTCCTTGGAGACAAGACTCACAGCAAGACATGGTGACAGTGGATTGAGTAGATTTTTGTTGCAAAGACAGGTTTTATTCTACAAAGTTGTCCTCTGTGGGTCTTTTATATCCACCAGTCACAGGGAACATAGCTTCTGCCCATCAGAATGTTTCTTGTTTGTATAATCTCATACAAAGAACTCACTAAATAGTGTCAGTGTAGGTTCTCCACTTACTCAATCACAGTTAATACATCAGTGTCATTCTGACTTTTCTATTTTTTACCAAACCAGAATTTATTCTTACTAGTGATCACTGCTGACTATAGTGAATCAAGAGTGATTTCCCCAAAAAGTAAGAAATGATCTCTCTCAAAATGTGTGCTCTAGATATATTTGGGAAGTCAAAATCTGTGGGACTGTTTTTCTACCAAATCCACCTTGCTATCTTTTCATAGATTTGAGAGAATAAATGAATATCTGACATGCAACATGATCTTGATTAGAAAGTTCAGAGCCTGCTAGATGAATTTTATAGCGTTCCACTACGTTATCGCTGTATACAATTATGTATAAATATAAATAAACTCCCAATTTTACAAAGGATGTTGTTTTTTTTTTAACCACAAGTTGGAACATATTAAAACATAGGTTCTTGAGTCTATATATATGGTCTGAAAAATGAGCATTAGAAATAAATGAGCTTACAAAATAGCATGAAAAAGTTCTTTATTTTCAGAAAAACCAAACTGCCTACCTTCCTATTCCATTTTTCAAAACTACTGCCAAAGCTGATAATCATCTCTTATCAAACAGGTACCTTTTTAAAAGTCCTTCCACTTTAAATCAGTTATAGTGGCTAAACTATACTAGACTAAAGCTAGTATGTAACTACAGTAGAGTAAGCAAATCCATTTATTGTTAGGTCAAGTATTTTTGAATCTCTAAGATGTTCTGAAGAGTGTGATAGAGAAAGAAAAATGGAAGACATAGTCCTCATCCTCTAGGAATATGTGGTCTGATGGAAAAAACTAGAAATCCCTTTTTATATGATTCCAACACCATATAATTAATGAAGGGGTAATGGAAAGAGTTTCAGGGGTAGGTTTGAATGCTGACTAAAACTTAACATGTTGCGTGACCTAGATCAAGTTATTTAACACTTTGGGGCTTCAGTTTTCTCATATTTGAGAAAAATAATAATCATCTACTATAGTTTTATTCTAAGAGTTAAAGATAAATGATTCTTGATTATGAAAATTATTTAGGAATGTATATGACACAATAGAATTATCTAATTGATGGCAGTTTCTCCTCTGGGTACTGTGAGAATTCCCACAAGAAGAAATAAAATGAAAGAGGACTAAAATGATCAAAGAAGGCTTCCTGAAGATTCAGATTATGTTGTTTTGATCAGAAATGCTTAGAAAAGAGATAATTGCATTTCAGCCAGGGAAAACAATGACTTCTTCTATGACATTTTTCTGTCCTTACTCTCAGCCCCTGGCCCTGGCAGACTTGGCCACACCCTCTGTGCTTTTATTGCACCCCATAGCCTCCCATAAAATTCTGCTGCATTATTTTGTGTGTACAGTGTTGATTCTCTTTACTAGAATGTAATCTCCCCTTCAAAACAGAGACTGTGTCTTCTTTTTCTTGGTTTCTCTATACTAGCACAGAGCCTGGATTATGTGTGTAGAATCTGGAGGCTAGAACACATGGAATAAATATTTAAAGAAGGAAGCTTGGAAAATAATGATCACTAGCATTTATGAAATGCTTCTATATCAAGTTTAGTCAGGAAAACAAGCAAATAAGAAAACTCTCACACAAGGTATTGCAACAGAGAATTTTAGATAAGGAATTGGTAAATAGATATAGAGGACTGAAAAAGCAAGAAAGAAAAACTGAGGTGACAAACTCATGAAAGGATTACCAGCTCTAGGACTGGGAATGAAGAGAAGAGGTTGTGGTTAACTGAACCTAGAAGTTTGGAAGAGTGGTCCTGCAGAGCTGAGCTCAGATCTCAAGTTCAGTCCAGATGGGGCTCTTATCTCAGAAGCTCAGAAGAGAGGTCCCATGGAGCCAGGGTTTGGACCTTTGTGAGAGGGAGGGAGGAGGCATTCCCTTGCTGATGCCGGTGTTTCTAAGAAGGTGCAATGATGCTGTTTTTTGGAATGTGGAAAGAAGCTGGAAACTATAACCTATTGCTTCTGCTGGATAAAAGGCTGTTGCTGGGGCAACAAGACCCTTCTTTCTTCCTCAGGCCTTATAGGCTCCTTGTAGAGAGCCCTCTATTGTTGGAATCTAGTAGAAAACCAGCCAAAGGAGAAACAGAGTCCTCACCCAATCATTACGAAGTATAAAAAGGTAGACTTGAACTTTGACAATCAGCACACACTACCCTAAGGCCTGTTTTAGTCAGATAGTACAGCATTTCAGTATATCCCTCACTCAATTTTCCTTAATGATAATACTTTACAATACCATTGTGCGTTTGTCAAAGCTAAGAAGCTAACATGGGTACATCACTATTACTTAAACTTCAGACTTTATTCAGAAATCACTAGTTTTTCCACTAATGTCTCTTCTCTGTTCCAGGATCCAATCTGAGGCACTGCATTCCATTTAGTCATCACATATCCTTAGTCTCCTCTGGTCTGTGACTGTTTCTCAGTCTTTCCTTGTTTTTCATCTCCTGGACAGATTTGTGGTATACTCGTTAGGTCTTTTGTAGGGTGCATACTGTTTCTAACCTTATCTAACAGTTGAGGAACCTGAGACATAGAGAAGTTAAGTGACATAACCGAGGGCCTGTAATTAATGATAGGGTATGACGGCCTAGTTTCAGAGACCACTCTCTTGACCATCATATCAGGAGCATTGCTCTGACTGGAGTGTAGACTGTATGTTGCCCCAAGATTAGTAGCAAGTAAGATTTGGTGAAAATGACTGTACCAGATTATTGCGACTCTTGAGAGTCACACCGAAAATTTTAGCGCTAATTTACTAAAAACAAAATTTTGAGTCATCCTAGAGTTTTGAGCAATTCAGTTTAACCAGTATTTATAGAGGGACAGAAGACTGATCTGACAGGTACAGTTTGGGTGGAAGAAGGGGCAGGGAATACTCAAGGTCAACTAGGAGATTGTGGTTGTAATCAGCAGTGTGGTGATCAGGGTCTTGATTGTAATCAGGGGTGTGGTGATCAGGGTCTAGATTAGGCTAGAGTCAGTGAAGGTAGAAGGAAAGATGCCAGGAACAATTTGAAAGGAAAATTAAATGACTTGGTTTTCTATTCTGTTTTCAAAGATAAATAGTTATTAACTTTAAGGGTCGTTTGTTTTCACCTTGAACTAGGTTATTAAAACTCATCAGAAAATTGAAAATGTGTTTGAGATGCCAAACATTCTGCATTCAGTGCAAGGTTAAAGACCCAGCCAGTATATTTCCTGTGCTTATGTAGTTAATCAGTATTTAAAATATGACTTTAAGAAAAGGATGATTTGTTTTCACCCTAGAAATGTAAACAGTTGTTTCTAGACTTATTGTATACACTCATTTTGTCTTAAAACACAGAGAAAATTGAGTTACTGGACACTTCCCAAAATTGCATTGTATTTTGAGCTTGGGATTTCATTGTCGACTATGACTAACTAAGGGAGTCAAAATTATTTCTATACAACAAAAAAGTGATCAATTTTGTTTAGTAAATAAAGAAAGAGAGAAAAATCAATTTCAGAGGTAATGAAAATTAGAATGAATAAAATATTTTTAAAACGTTATATTAATGTCTAGACTCTAGCATAGTGCTTGGCATAGTGGTTGTCTTAAAAAAAATCTATTAAATAAAAAGTTCCTACAAAATTACCTACTGATCTTTTTTACTTTTTAACCTATCTCAAAAGGCCAGAATTTAATTTTTCAGTGATTCCATCATGAACGCTCTTATTCTGTGGCAGTAAATCTTGGATGTTAAGATGACCTGCTGCTCAGGGTTAGGTAGGCATTCCACAATCTCTAAGAGGGAACATGGAGTAAATAATCACAAGGCTGTATCTGCTAAGCCAGAATGAAGTTTATTAATAGTCAAAATGGTTATTTCTCAAATAGCAGTGAAATAACCTTAAAGACAGAAAGGCCTCCAACTCTCCCCAAAGGAGGAAGGTTTAAGAAGTTGAGCTAATTCACAGAAACATGGCCTGGGGAGTAGGGATTGATTTAGCCTGCTGTAGGTAACAGCGAATGTCGAAGGCCAGGTGGGTAGGATGCTGAGCAGCACATCTCAGAACCTGTGCAGAGATGTGGCTGCTCAACAGCAGGGCTCACAGGGACTTTCACAGCAAGGCTGAACGTAGGTTGTCAGGTTGATCCCACTCAGTCCAGGAGTTGGGTGGCAAGTGTTGAGCAGCCAGCAAGTTGGAACATAGACGTTAGGCTCACAGCAGGGTGGGGGGCAGGTGTCACAGCAGGTGGGCTGGAGGAGGCTGATGTCATGTGGGCAGGTGCTGGGCAGGCAGACTCCACAACGGCAGCATTTGTCAGAGGAGCAGATGGTGGTGGCGGGGCCGGTGGGGACGCTGCAGCAGCAGGGAACACAGCAAGCCATGGTGTCAAGAGTTGGGTTTTTGTTGGGTTGAGAAGAGAAGTCTCAATTGATGTCTCAGTGCTTCTCTATTCTGCCCTGGCTCTTATATACCTACCTCCCTGGGCGTCAGCCTATTAGCAAGACTTTTTCCCCCCATGTTTCAGTTAATAGTTATCTCCATAAAAACCATCTAATTACTTTAGCATTCATTACCTAAGACATACTCCTCACCTCATAAAAAGGGTTTAGTTTGTTTTGTTGCCAAATTAGGACTCTTCTTATTGGCCGTTTGTCACTGCAGGACCATTTAATTTTAGTCTTCAAAGGCACGGAATCATTATCTTCTAATCATTCTGCACCATTAATGATGGCCTGGTATGTCAGGTATCCACAAATCCTCCTTCTGTTTTTCTGTCTTCCTTTCAGATGAAGAAATGAGATAAGTAGGCTTTTTGATTGCTCTCCTACCAGCAACCAAAAATTCTATATGAAAATTTTGGCTTTCTGGCTGAAAAAGTGATAAGATTTTTAGATTTATTCTTTGTGGCTCCCTGATGCTGAATTAAGACGAATGGGTGGAATCTATAGAGAAAGAGATTCTGGTTCTGTGTAAAGAAGCACTTTTTCAGAGAGCTGTAACAAATCATTTGTTCTCCATTTTCTTCATATGGTAACTTAGCAGGAGCATGTAGATGGGAGTTAAGACTGGCTTGAGTGACAGTGATGGATGCCCTTTAAAATTCCATCTAACCATGTTATGAATTAAGATTATTTATGACCCAAAGACTAGTTGTATTGGGCCATTTAGATACTAAATGGTGCAGTATTTTCCAAAATGAGTTCCATGAGCACCTGTTCCAAGTAACATGAAAGGATTCTCTGGTAAATAAGTCTGTGAAATACTGAGTTCTCCCTTGGTGGACCTCTTAGAACCTTTAATATGCCAGTGTGCTCTGTGACTTTTCACTGAAGAGATATAGTATGTTTTTTTCTCCAAACTTACTTGACCATGAAATCATTTTTGTTCGTTAGTTTTTATAGATTAGTTTTATAGATTAGGGTTCAATGGAACACACTGGAGGAGATTCTCACATTACATTTAAACCACTAAAACCCTAATAATTAAATTATATAAATAAATAAAGACATTAAATTTAGTATGCTTCTGTTCTTCCTCCTCCTTCATGTAGGCATGAGATTTGTTTTGTCCAGGACCTAGGTTGTATTGGTGGGAATAGAGACATAAAATTAAAATTAAAAAATTATTAAGCACATATATGTCAAAAAAAAACTTATTATGATGGTTTAGAATTACTTTAATGTAGGAAAACGTTAACTGGTAAATATACCTTAACTTTGAAAGTCATATAAAATGTATATATTTTCTTGACCCATCTTCAGATAAAATAGTTCAGTTTCTAAAAATAAGTAGAAAATTTTACAACATAGAGGAGACAGAAATCAAAAGACATTCAAGTCCACAAGGCTATGGATCCAAAAGATGTTTAACATGAAGACTGCTTTCATTTTTAATCATCTTACTAGAATGATTTTGCAGTTTGTGATCCCTCTGCTGGAAATTAGCTTGTCGTGCCCATTGTTTCAATAGATACCTCTTTGTTCAGTCAAACACTCAATGGCTGAGCACCTGCTGTAAGTCAGACCATGCAAAAAAGCAGCAAATAAGTTCCTGCCCTTGAGGAGGTCACAGAGAAGAAGGGACATAGAGAAGAAGTGAACTGGAAAATGACAGCACAATGTTGTGCATTCAGATTTTCTAGGTAAGATGTGGGAATTTAGAGGTAAGAGTCACTGATTGGAAGATTCTTGGAGAACTTTATGAAAAAGGAACATTTGTGTGGGTCTTGATGATTGAACAGAAGCTTAGCAGGTAGAAGAGATTAGGAAGGGAATTTCGGCAAGTGAAACAAAGTGCCATGGTGTGTTCCTGGGATGGCAGAGGTATTGACTAGTTAAAGCTCAAGTTCTGAATCTCCTGTAGAGAGGTGTTGGAGGAGAATGAGAGAAAACATTGGAAAGGTGGGTTAGGGCCATAGTAGGAAGAATTTGTAATTTGCTTAGTATACTACACTCAGGATTTTGAACTACTTCCTATTGGCAATGGGCATTAATGAAAGGTTTTGACACATATGTGATGTAATTTGGTTTGTGTTTTAGAAAGATGATATGTAGGTTTTGAATGGAGGCCAGTCACATCATCCATCATCATCATCATCATCATCATCACTTACTAGGTATTACGTCTTGTGCCGAGTGCTTGTATGTACTATACATTTCTCACCACAAGCTTATGAAGCATACAACATTACTATCCTTACCATTTTACAGGTGAGGAACCTGAAGCACAGAGGCAAAGTAACTAGAAAGTGAGTATGTAATTGGAGCCAAGCAGTCTGGTCCCAAATTCTATGCTCTTAATCACTATGCCGTTTTTCCTCTCACTGTGAGGGTGTTATTCTGATGAGAGTGAAGATGACCTTCAAGATTAAGTGCATCTAAGATTGGTGGGAAGGATGGGACCAACTTACTGAAGTTCTTGAGGCAATAGAGGAGTTAATGTTAGAGTTTATTTTCTTAACCAAAATACTATTCTGTAAAAAAGAGAAAATTTGAAGGTGGGGATGGTAATTGGGAAGCTATATGGGTGTTCTATATGGGAGTGACAAGGGGAGCATAACTTCTTTCATAATTGGGTGGGAATAGAGAAGAGGGGCATAGCTGGGATTTCTCATCATGTCATTAAGTTTTATGGAGACCACTACTGGGTGGTATATCAATTTCCACAATAAAACTAATATTCTTGTTTTTAAGATAACTAGAATATCCTAATCTTGTCTTCCACTAATAGCTAGCATTTACTGAATATATATCATGTGCCAGGCATAGTGCTAAGTATTTTATGCATATCTGCTTCCTTATTTCTTATACCCTTATAAGATCAGGACTATTACTCCATCTATTTTGCAGATGATGAAACTGACAGTAAGGATATCAAATAATGGTTTAAAGTCACACAGTGAATGATTTTTATTAATAGAAATCAGTATTTTGTGGAATTAAATTTTATATAATTATAAATTATTCATTCATTTATTTTCATTCAGCAAAAAGCCTGGCACCATTCTAGGTGCTAAGCACATATAAATAAACAGGTCAAATAAGGGCCCCCTGCTGTCAAGTTGGGGAGACAGACAAAAAAAGTAAACAAATGAATAAATGAAAACTTCAGACAGTGATAAGTTCCAGAAGAAAATAAAACAGAGTAATGAGACAGAATGACTGAGAGGTAGTGCAGGGAACATGACTACTTTGCTGAGGTGGTCAGGGACAGTCTTTGCCAGGTGGCTGGAGTATAAAGAAAAAGGAGATTGAGGTCAAGGAAGTAGGCAGGTGCCAGGCCATGTAGGAATGTGTAGGTAGTTCTATAGAGTGTAGGTTTTGTTCTGGCCATGTAGGAATGTGTAGGTAGTTCTATAGAGTGTAGGTTTTATTCTAAGGGCATTGAGAACACATTGGATGACTTACAGCAGGGAATGATAAAGTGTGAGTTATGATCAATGGAAAATGAACTACAGCAGGGCCAAAGTGGAAATAGGCAGGATAAGTAAGTGGTCCAGATGACAGGATAAATGGTGGTGCTAGTGGTTGATAAACCAGTAAGAGGTGGCAGAATTCAGGAGGCATTGCTATAAGTAGAGATGGTAGGTGGTGTTGATCAAGAGAGAGGCCAAGAGACATGTTTAGCTCTCAGACTGACTCATGGGTGAGAAGGGGCCTGAGCCTAAAAGCCACTGGCTGGGGTAATAGGGGAGTCAAAGATGAGTTCAGTTTAGGACCTGCAGAGAGTGAGCAGCTTGAAGCCCAAGAGAGTGTGCAGACTGAAGATTTGGGATGTTCCAACACAGATAAAAAAATGTGCTTACTCCCAAGTTCCTGGGGTGAGATAAAAGATCAGTTTTATGTATGTTAGTCATAGTTTGTTGTGAGCCTCAGTGTGACTTCCTAACGTTCATCTCCCAACAACTCGGTAGCTTTCCGGGTTGCTGTCAGGAAAACCCTCCCATGACAGCACCTCTTGAGTCAGCAGGAATGTCGGTGCTGAAGGTTTCACACTTCAAGGCAACTTAGTTTTCTTCAAGTCTGATAGAACACTTCATCACTGCACAAGGGAGCTTTTCAATTTGTCATCCTAATAAAAATTCCTGTAAATAGAAAGATTCGATTTTTATTTCCTGAATTTCATTACATTTCTGGTGAACTCCTTTGCAATATAGATTGGAAGGAAGAATGGCTAGTATTAGGACTGCCATTGAATCAACACTTTCATTGCAGAATGTCCACTTTGCTATGCATGTGGGCAGAGGATTCTGGGTTTGGGTTGAATGGCATACTTTGGGGGCCCTTTCCATTTGCATCAGGACATTTTCAATGTGTGGTTATAATCAAACCTGATACAACTCTTGCCAGCACATTAGCTGGCACTGACAATTACTCTCAAGTTGGATTTCTTTCAATGGAAATAATGTTGTTTTAACCCTTGACGACAGCTGATATTGGCTATAATTGTATAGGTGTATATGACCTAAAGGGGGTGACTCTTCTGCCCTGTCTCACATGGACATGTGTGTTCCCATTGCTACATGCCAGAGTTTTGCAGTTTTCCTCTGTCACCCCCTAGTGGCAAAGCCTAATATGGAGCTACTGGCAAAGCCATACGTGTTTTGTAGAGCGCCTAAAGTCATCATAAAGCTGAGTGTGGAAGGAAGGGTGTAGAGCTGTGAGATAACTTAATAACAGGCACAAGTAGGAACTTATTCTGAGGCCCACAGCTTCCAAAATAGCTGTCTTTAAATTAGGTGAACATTCCTATACTATTCTTTACATCTAGTCCCTTAATTTCATTGTCTCTTCATGAGTATTAGAGTCAGAAGTGGATTCATATTTCGGTTTTTATTTATGAGCTGTGTGACTATATGTGATCTATTTAATGTCATTTATTTATTTAATAAAAGTCACTTTATTGAGAAATGATTGATATATTTAATGTACATAACTTGATGAGTTTGGAGATAAGTATACATGCGTGACATCATTACCACAATCTGTGCCATACACGTACCCATCACCTCCAAAAGGTTTCTTCCTGTCCATTTTTGTAATAAGAATAGCCTTTTAGCAAATCTTTAAGTACACAATACAGTATCGTTAACATTAACATATGGACTACAGCCGATCTCTAAGACTTATTCATCTGCATAACTGAAACTTTGCTATCTCTTGACCATTATCACCTCCCATTTCCCTTACCCTCAGGCCACTGGTAATCACCATTCTACTTTCCGCTTTTATGTGTTTGACTGTTGTAGATTCCATGTATAAGTGCAATCATGTACTATTTGGTCTCTTGTGTCTGGCTTATTTGACTTAGCATGATGTCCTCCAGGTTCATCCATATGCCTGTAAATGGTACAGTTTCCTTCTTTTTTTAGGCCAACAAATATTCTATTGTATGTAAATACTATGTTTTCTTTATTCATCATCTGTTGATGGACATTAGGGTTGTTTTCATATCTTAGATATTGTAATTAATGCTGTAGTGAAGATGGGAGTGCAGATATCTCTTTGAGATCCTGATTTCAATTTGTTTAACCTCTTTTTAGACTTAATTTACTCATCTATAAAAAAAAGAGACAAATATCTATTTCACAGGACCGGTGTATTAAATGAAATTAGGTTCATATGAAGTTTACTTATGGTACAGCACATGATACTATACAAGGGAAGAAATAAAAGAGAAGAAAACAGTAAGGAAGAACATACAAATGGTTTCTATAATTCTCCTTTGTAATTGGTTACAAGGCTGTAGTTGATATTTATAATTCTCTTCTTCCACTACCCATTTCATGTTTTCTTTACCCTCAGGCAAGATCTCTTTACCTGATGGGGATGATTTAAATCTTTCATGAAAGGTCTGAATCCATAGTGGTCTTGTCTTTTTCAGATTATCAGTAATTGGGTTAAAGTTGCACACTCAAATTAGTGTATGTTGATTTCAAAACTCTAAAGAGCATACCAAGAGCAGTGCTTTTCTAGCTGAAGGTAGTTCAAGGTGTGACAATTTGTCTTCCATCTTGGAAAGGAAAACTCAACATGTTCTAGAAAATTTGACTCCAAGGAACTTCACTGTAAACTCTTTAACATAGAGTTCATATATGTTTTACTAAGATGTCTAAAATACTTGCTACTTCTTGCTCATCAGAAACAAGTAGCATGATGTCATCACTATAGTGTCCAGAGATGATGCCATGTGGAATGTCAAGGTGATTAAGATCTCTCCTGATTATATTATAACAGAAAGCAGGAGAGCTGGCATAGCCCCGAGGCAGTACTTGGAAAGTTACTGTTAGTCATACTGGGTAAAAGCAAACTACTTCTGATCATCCTTGCAGACTGATAAGGAGAAGAAGGCATTTTTCATTCAAATGCTGCATACCAGGTGCCAGGGACTGTGTTGATTTGTTTCATTAAAGATACTTCATCTAGAAAATCATCTTCAGTTGGGGCCATTACCTAAATTAATTTAAAATTAAAATAAATAATTATGTTATCTCTAAGATTTTTTTTTTTTTTACTTTTTCTATAGGATAAAGAAGTATATAAGTGGGGAGAGGGTCATACTACCCTGGCTTTATTCGAGTCTCTGATAATGGCACTCATCTTCAAAATTTCCCATGGATATAGTATCATTTTTGACTTAATACTTGTGTAATGAGGGGATCTTCCAGGGACTTTTGCTTGTCCCTTCCTATCATATGAGCTTCAAGCCAGAGTGTGGAGATTCTGCCAGTTGTCAAGATGGTTATTCCAATTACACATTCACAAACTGAGGAATTGCTCTCTGGCCCTGCTGTGATTAAAATGTGGGCTAAGACTCCAGCTATGACTTGGCCACCATATGCTGCCACTTAAATTAGTGAACTGTAGTGACGTTTTGATTCTCTAGCAATTAGTGTCAACTCTCAATGTATAATAATCCCTATGGTAGGCAGAATTTTGGCTTTCATGAACTCAGAGCCCTGGTTTCATGCCAATCAATACATTATAGAACAAAATGGACTTTTTGGATTTAATTAAGGTTACTAATTAATTGACATTAAAATGTGGAGACTATCTTGGATTATCCAGGTGGGCTAAGAGACAATGAATGACTTAACAACTGGCACAAACAGGAACTCATTCTGAAGCCTCCATCTTCTAAAAAAGCCATCTTTAAATCTGAACTTCCCCATACTTTTCTTTGCATCTAGTTACTTAATTCCATTTTCTGTGAGTCAGAATTGAGTTGAGATTTCAGTTTTTTTAAAGCTTCATTTAGATTTACTTTCCTCATCTATAACCCATGATAACAGTATTTATTTCACAGGACTGAAATAAGTGTGAAATAAAGTTTACATGAAGTATAATTACCATGTAGCACAGTTTATGATACTAAACAAAGTCACGTAGATTCCCACCTTTCTCCTTCATGTATGTCTTCCCTGTCATTTTTCTGCCTTTTTTTCTGCCTTTTGTCCCTAGTCTTTTTTATTGTGTTTTCTTTTTCTTTCTTTTCTTCATTTTGTTTTTTTCTCTTCCTTTTCATTCTTTTCTTCATTTTTTATTACCTAAATCAACCTTCACATATTTTCTCCTAACTCTTTGTTATCCATCTACTCATATTATGGTTAATGAATCTCAATAAAAATGCTCTCCACTTTAGCTTTAGAATTTATAATTTGTAATTGATGTCCTTTTTCATCACTGAACTGTTTATGCATCTCAAATCCTCTTGCGTATCTTGTATAGGAAGTTGAAATTTTGTATAGTGTAGCAGTAGGAATGTCCTAGGTTTCCAGTTTTGGAAAAACCAATAAATATTGGCTTGATCAAAGATTTATTATTATTTTCACATGTAGATAGCTGCTAACATTGGTTCAGAGGCTCAGCTATGTCGAGATCAGTGCCTATTCCATTCTCTTTGATTTTGTAACTCCAGAAATCATATCTGTATTTAAAAGAATATTAAGGTAAAGAGGGAGCACCAACAATGTTTGTTCCTTTTATCAATAAAGGAAAGCTTTCTCTCTTCAGATTTCATAGTCCAGTACTGTGTCTATTTCTGCAACTATATTTTTTAAATTCATAAACTTATATTATAGTGTTGTACTGCAGGCATCTGCAGAGCAGGACACTTTGAAAAGGTTTTATTGTTAAAGTTTTGTCTTATTCAGAGTGTCGTATAGTATAGTTGGAATCATACAATATCTAGCCTTTCACATTGGCTTATTACACTAAACAATATGCATTTAAGATTATTCAATGTATTTTTATGGCTTAATAAATAATTTCTCTTTATCACAGAGTAGTATTCCATTGTGTAGAGGTATCACAGTTTGTTTACCTGTTCACCTATCAAGGGGCATCTTGGTTTCTGCCAATTTTTGGCAATTATGAATAAACCTGCTATAAACATTCATGTGCAGGTTCTTGCATGAACATAAGTTTTCAGCTCATTTGGGTAAAGTGCTGAGGAGTGCAATTGCTGCATTGTATGGTAAGCCCATGTTTAGCTTTGTACAGAACATTCCTCCTGTCTTCCAAAGTGGCTGTACTATTTTGCTTTCTCACTAGCAATGAGTGAGAGTTCTTATTGCTTCACCAGCATTTTGCCAGCATTTGGTGGTGTCATGTCTTTGGATTTTAGTCATTCTAATAGATGTGTAAGTTGGGCTTGTTATTACTCACTATTGCCTTTCATTTAGAATGACCTTCGAGGCCTACTTCAAAGATCACCTCCGTCATGAAGTCTTCCCTGATGCTGCCTTCAGCATAGCCCCTGCTGGTCCTGAAGAGATCTCCTATTTGAAATCTTATTTCTGATCCTTCTGTCTTCTTCTTTGCAGTCTGCATAACCAAGATACTACTTTCCACAGCAATGTCCATCTCTCCACAGCCTCTCTACAATTTCTGAGAGTTCCTGTTCCCCCTGATCTGTCTGGCTCCTGGGCTGTCTGTGTTTTCCCTTGAATCAACCCAGATAGGAAACTCAGCTCCACTGGTTTTCACAGGAAAGTTGACCTACCCCAAGGATTGCACGAGTGTGATACCCTGATGTGGAAAGATCATAGGATAATACTCATGACCTCCTGACTAGATCTCTCCTTTCTTCTTTTTCTTCCTTCCTTTCTGGAGCAAAACATATTCCTGTCTTTGTCTCATGTGTAATTGTTTAATATCCTTCTCTTAAGTTTTTGGGGTTGCCAACATGCATATTCCATGTGGGTGAACCTATGTAAGGTGGACTATAAAGGCGCATTGGTCACAAAAGCATGGATAGAGAGAGGTTTCTCATTCCAACTGCTAAGAGAATATAATTTATCTCATCACACCGTATGTAGCTATTTTCACACATATACTTTTTCTTTCTAGTTAGTAAGATCCTTCTTCTTTCTGATCTTCATAGTCTCTGCTTTAGAAGGGGTAGTAAATTTGTATTGGAAGAATAAATATATACACTTTATATGGCTTTAGTCTCTTTTTAAAAAAAGTAAGTGTTTTTCTTATAGTAGGCATTATTGAATTGTTAGCAGTTAATCCATTTTATGTAAAAGTAAAAATACTGACCATAATTTATTTTCTCAGTATGTAACATTTATTCAGAAATGAAAGAAGACACTGTATCACAGATATAATTGAGATAACTAACAGGCAAGATCATTATGATCCCCAAAAGGGAAGGAATCAAATTTTGAAATACAGGAAAGACTAGCCTACTTCTTAGAAGCTGAATATTGAGTGAAGTGCTTCCATTCTCTCTGGTGACATCTGAAGAATGTCACTTGCCTATACTTTGGTGCCTTTAATGTTGGAAAAATTTTTAGGTAAACAGAAGCAAAAAATAGATTATAAAGCATGGGAAAATTAGATGCGTAGACAGTTCTTAAGGTTAAAATCCACAATATGGCTGTAATCTTCAAACCTGAAGGAAAATCAGAAATAGTATAGCCAAAGAAATTTGATGATCATCTAGTAAGTTCACAGCATTTCTGTGTCTGCAGTGGAGAGTCAAGGTACTCATTGCAGAGTAGAATCAAATAGAACTCGTATTCTTGGTAGCATCCATAACAGAAACCCTAATAGTGGTCCAGGGATGGTTGAGGAGATAAACCGTTCAGAGATACTGTGTCCTGGGCAATTGAAAATCAACAACTTGGCTTTTAGCAGGTGGGCTGGCAACAGGTGGGCTCACAGCAGTAGCAGCAGCAGGCTGGGCGGCAGCAGGACTGTCCACAGTACGATGGGCGGCAGCAGGAGGCCTGGGCATGGTGCAGCTGGCAGCAGGTTGGTGGTGTGCAGCTCACCACACAGCAGGGGGGCAGGCAGGTGTCCTCCACTCGGCAGTCAGGGCGACACC
Source organism: Macroglossus sobrinus (assembly GCA_004027375.1). Taxonomy (NCBI): domain Eukaryota; kingdom Metazoa; phylum Chordata; class Mammalia; order Chiroptera; family Pteropodidae; genus Macroglossus; species Macroglossus sobrinus. The sequence continues at coordinate 61,029 of PVKZ01004536.1, read as the reverse complement.
ACCTGGTGCGACAGGACACAGCTCCACAGCCACCCTCCTGGCCACAGCCGATGCCACAGCCAGTCCCGCAGCCCGTCCCGCAGCCTGTCCCACAGCCGGTGCTACAGCAACTGGTCTGGCAGCAGGTTGGCTGGCAGCAGCTGGTCTGGCAGCAGGTAGGCTGGCAGCAGCTGGTCTGACAGCAGGTAGGCTGGCAGCAGCTGGTCTGGCAGCAGGTAGGCTGGCAGCAGGTAGGCTGGCAGCAGCTGGAGCCACAGGTCCCACCGGTGGAGCAGCTGGGAAATCCACAGAAGCTAGTGGTGCAGCAGGCCATGGTGTTAGGAGTTGGGTTGAGAGTTGGGTTGCTTGGGGGAGTTTTGCTGGTAACTTGTATATCAGGCTCTTTATATATCCTGGTCAGTTTCTGTTTATACAATTCTTAACATATTTTCCTTGTTTTTGTTTAAATTTGTTCTCCAGTGGTTTTCTGATTGGCTAACACTGAAATACCATGACACATTATGAGCAGCAGTTTAGAAATTGTTTTATAGGTTCATTTGGACTCCTCGTATTGGTCCTTTGCTCTTTGGAATATGTTTGTGGTTTCCCATGTTCAAAGAGTCCTCCCATTTTAGTCCACGTCAACATCCTTGCTTTGTAGAGCTATTTATTTCACATGACACTCGGTCCAGATCTCTAAGGCTAAGGGTAATTATGCTCCTTTTTCTAACTATAATTTTTTCCTTCTGGATATATAGACAGAATGTTATTGAATTTAGGACATCAGGGCATCCACTGAATTGAAAGAGCACCTTTAGTCATGCATAATTTAGTTTTCAACTTATTTACTTCAATTACCATTATAGTTCCTTTGATTTCAACCAATTTGAAATGTGCAAATATTATTTGTGTTCCAGGCCCGAAATCTCTTCTGGTAAACCAAATGACATTGTATATATGAGTATCTAGCAGTGTGCTTAGCTTCTGGTAGTACTTTAATAAATGTTTTTTTAAATATGATTTTGAGTGGGTGGAGTAAAAGGCATGATTTATGAATGCCTGTGCCACTGAATACATGATTAAATAGAATTTTTAAGCTGAAGTACTTCTCATGAAGGAGTCCTTGTTGCTGTCAAAAGAGACTAGGAAATGCTGAAAATTTTTTCTACGTTTAATAGTTGAACCAAGGCTCAGGAAAAAACATCTGGGAGTTATGACATTTTGAAGAATTCATCACCATCTACGTTTTTCTTCTCTGAAATGTATAATCTTGTACGTGATCTATCATTGCTACCAATTAAATGATAGAGGTAGGTGCTGGGAGCTTGTAAATAACTCAGAAAATATTTTTCATAAAGTGTCCTATATTTTGTCCTGTTGTATTTTGTATTTTTCACTCAAATACTTAATGAGTAATTGAAAATTAATTGGTAAAAGGTATTTTTAGATCTATGTTAACTTCATAAGAGAATATCTTTCAAATTGGGTTGCAAAGTGCAAAATATATAGTTGTTTCAGATTTCTAATGTATGTGTCTGACATGTGGTGAGAGTGGAACTCACTGGGTATCTACATAGCTGTTTATTCTATTCTCATTTAGACCTTATACACCTTATACTTAGAGTGAATAGAGATAAGTGCTGGACATTGAAGCTTAGAGAACAATTTTGGAATCAGTGGGAAGAATAGAATAGGCTAAGGTATAGAAATTAAACCTAAATGATCTTGGAAAATAGATAGTATCTGATGTGTAGTATCTGGTAGATATTTTAAAATCTAGTAGTTAACGTAGTTCTTTAGATATTGGACATATATGAAGGAGAACATTTAGTATATTAAATGGAAGGAGATTTAAAATGGTAGAAGCACATCTAGGTAGAAATCCTATAGCTTTGATCAGCCTGAAAATTTTAGCTAAAAGTATCCTTATTGATCTAGACATAAGCATAATTAGATTAGAGCATGTAAGTACTTAAATAACTTCAAACGTTATTTAAGGTATGGAACATTTTATTAACTTATAGATGTAAGCCTAATGTAATTTGTATTTAATCTTTCTGGTTTAGACTTTATGTTTATTATCAAAGTGCAAATCCACTCTTCTTGAATTTAAACAAGCTTAAATAGAAGGAAGATAATAGAAGGAAATTAACTCAGTTTCCTTAAATAGAAGGAAAATAACTCAGTTTGCTTTGCACATTTAAACATTTTATTTGAAATTAACAGTGGATATTCAAGGAGAAAGAAGGTCTGAAAATCTGTGGGTTCAGGAAATGAAGAGAATAAAGATGTCACTGATTTGACACTCTGATTAACACATGTTTTCAGTCAGCACATCCAAGAGGGTCCTAAGACTTTTGTTATTTCTGAGCAGCGTAAAAACATTGTGATACTTAGTATCCAAATAAAATTGAATACTTCTTTAGAGATAAATGCAGTTTTGCTGTGCTTCTCCTTCCATTCTTAAGTAATCAGCAACTTGGCTTTTAGCAGGTAGGCTCACAGCAGGTGGGCTGGCAGCAGTAGCAACAGCAGGCTGGGCGGCAGCAGGACTGTCCACAGTACGATGGGCGGCAGCAGGAGGCCTGGGCATGGTGGAGCTGGCAGCAGGTTGGTGGTGTGCAGCTCACCACACAGCAGGGGGGCAGGCAGGTGTCCTCCACTCGGCAGTCAGGGCGACACCACCTGGTGCGACAGGACACAGCTCCACAGCCACCCTCCTGGCCACAGCCGATGCCACAGCCAGTCCCGCAGCCCGTCCCGCAGCCTGTCCCACAGCCGGTGCCACAGCAGCTGGTCTGGCAGCAGGTTGGCTGGCAGCAGCTGGTCTGGCAGCAGGTAGGCTGGCAGCAGCTGGTCTGGCAGCAGGTAGGCTGGCAGCAGCTGGTCTGGCAGCAGCTGGAGCCACAGGTCCCACCGGTGGAGCAGCTGGGAAATCCACAGAAGCTAGTGGTGCAGCAGGCCATGGTGTCAGGAGTTGGGTTGAGAGTTTTGTTAAGAGAATTTTCTGAGTTTTGGCTGTATCTTCTATAACTGGCCTTTTATATGGTTCCTAGAGCCACCTATTTCCCTAGCCTTTAGCATCTTTCCTTGATAGTATTTGCAAAGTGAGTTTCTGATTGGCTAATACTTGAGTTGTTTAGAAAATTATAAATAGCATTTTAATAGCCTGCTTTGGTCATTGCTAAATTAAGTATCATTATATTTCTTCTTTGCCCTCTGGATCAAGTGAAGGCTCATTATGGAAGCCAATCATGGCAGCACCTCTTTATGTTAGTCACATGACAGATAAGACTTGTGCCAACCACTGCTCTGGCTTGCTTTGTGATACCTTCCTTTGATAACCATAAGGCAGAGTTTATCTAAACATTTTCTGCCAAGGTGGTCACTCAATTAAGGATCATGATTTCATAATCTAGTTATCCCAACTTGGAATAATTAACATCAGTGTCACCAAAACATGAGTTATCACCCGATTCATCAACATCCAAAAGAAATATGCCTTTCTATGATCAGAGTGTGAAAGTTGTAGAATCTCAGGGCTCTAAAGGGCATTTTTGCCTTCAGTCATCAATGTATGTGAGACCCTCAATGACTTTAGCCTATAGACTGTTTTCTGACTCTACTAAATTAAAAATATATGCTTGTGATGAGTACACATTTTCACAAGTCAAACAGTCCAAAGGCTCAGATAGAGAAGTTAATATTTTCCCTCCTTTCCCCCAAACACACACATCCCTTCCAAACCTAGTATTCTAGAGATAATCAAGATTAAGTTGGGTGCATATTCTTTAATACTTTCCTCCCTGCTTATAAACCAGCATATATATACATATATCTTTTATTCAGTAAATTGGGGTCTTCTATACATATTTATTTTAAAAATTAATTATGGTAAGATACACATAACATAAAAGTTACTATCTTAAGCATTTTAAGAGTGCAGTTCACTAGTATTAAGTAAATTTACACTGTGAATTCTTTTTATCTTGCAAAACAGAAACTCTATATCCATGAAACAACTTTCCCATTCTCTCCTCCCCAAACCCTTAACAACCTCTATTCTTCTTTGTGTCTGGATGATTTTGACCAATCTAAGTACGTCATGTAAGTGGCATCATACAGTATTTGTCTCTTTGTGACTGGCTTATTTCACTTAGCATAATGTTCTCAAGATTCATCCATGTTGTAGAATGTGTCCGAATTTTCTTCCCTTTTAAGGCTGAATAAATTCCATTGTATGTGTCACTACAATTTATTTATTCATTCATTCATCAATCAACAGACAAATTGGGTTGCTTCTACCTTTTGGCTATGTGATTAATGCTGCTTTTGGTTTTACAAACTGGCCCCCATACATGAAGGGCAAGGAGAGACCAAAGAAAGAGGCAGACCACTCCAGATTGGTAGGTGGCAGGCTTGAAAAGCAAGAAAACTTACTTATGAGGCTTGTCTTGGATGACCAGAAGACAAGTAGATAGCTGCACCCACCTGCCAAATCTTCAAAGTTTATATGGAGGCTTTAATTGAGCTCAGTCACGTATACCATTCAGGTTGTCAATAATGCATTGCTCTCTCAAGGCTTCGTCCTTGAAAACAGCTCCCATTGTGGGAATGATAAGCAGAGAGTACATTCCAAGGACAGGGGAGGAGGTGAGGAGCCTTCGAATGCTTGGGTCCAGCTCTTAGGTCAACTGGTGGTCCTGTCCTTTTGATTACCTCCTCCAACAGATATCATGAACATAGGTGTACAAATATCTCTCCAAGACTGTGCTTTCAATTCTTTTGGGTATATACCTAGAAGTGGAATTGCTTGTTTATATGTTAGTTCTATTTTTAGTTTTTTGAGTAACTGCCATACTATTTCCCATGGTGGCTATACTATTTTACATTTCTACCAACAATGCACAAGAATTCCAATTTCTCCACATCTTTGCCAACACTTTTGTTTTTTTTTTTGAGTAGCCCTACTAATGGGTGTGAGGCGGTATGTCATAGTGGTTTTTATTCAAAATTTCCTAATTATTAGTGATACTGAACATCTTTTCATGTGCTTCTTGACCATTCCTATATCTTATTTGAGAAATGTCCATTCATGTCCTTTGCCCAAATTTTAATTGTTTTGTTGTTGTTTTTATTGAATTTAAGAGTTCTTTATACTACTGTGTTCTAGATACTAACCCCTAATTGGATACATAATTTGCAAATATTTTCTCCCATTTTATAGATTTCCTTTTCATTTTGTTAATTATGTTCTTCAATGCACTGAAGTTTTAAATTTTGATGTAGTTCAATTTATTTATTTTTTACTTCTGTTACTTATGCTTTTGGTGTCATATCCAAGAAATCATTGCTAAATCTAACATCATGAAGCTTTCCTCCTATGTTTTCTTCTAAGAGTTTTAGCTCTTATATTTAGTTCTTTGACCCATTTTGAGTTAATTTTTGTATATGGTTTAAGGTTAGGGTACAGCTTCATTTTTTTAATGTGGATATCCAGTTTACCCAGCACCATTTGTTGAAAATACTGTCTTTTCCCCTTGAATGTTCTTGGCACCCTTGTTAAAAATCATTTTGTCCTATATGTGAAGGGTTTTTTTTCTAGGCTCTCTATTCTATTTATCTATATGTCTGCCTTTATGTCAGTACCATACTCCATGAATTATTATAGCTTTATAACATAGTTTGTAATCAGGAAATGTGATGCTTCCAGCTTTATTCTTCCTTCTAAAGACTGCTTTGGATATTTGGGGTCTTTTGTGGCTCCATACAGATTTTAGGATTGTTTTATCCATTTCCATGATAAATGCCATTAGAATTTAAATAGGAATTGCACTGAATATTTAGACCATTTTAGCTAAGTATGGACATTTTAACAATATTAATCCTTTCAGTCCGTGAGCATGGAACACCTTTCCATTTATTTGTGTGTGTGTTTTTTTCAATTTATTTCATCAATGCCTAATAGTTTTCAGTGTAGAAATCCTTCACTTCCTTAGTTACATTTATTCCAAAGTATTTTATTCTTTTCGATGACATTGTAAATGGGATTGTTTTCTTAATTTCTCTTTCTGATAGATTAATAGTGTATAGAAATGCAATTGATTTTGTATATTGATTTTGTATCCTGCAACTTTACTGAATACATCCATTAGTTCAACAGTATTTTGGTGGCATCTTTAGGGTTTTCTATATGTAATATTGTGTCATCTGCAAATAGAGACAATTTTACTTCATTCTTTCTGATTTGGATGCCTTTTATTTCTTTTTCTTGCCTAATTGCTCTGGCTAGGATTTCTAATACTATGGTAAATAGAAGAAGTGAAAGCGAGAACCCTTCTGTTCCCAAACTTAGAGAAAAAGCTTTCAGTCTTTCCCCATTGAGTTGATGTTAGTGTGGGCTGAGGAAATTTCTTTCTATTTATAGTTTGTTAAGTGTTCTTTTTAATAATAAAGAGTGTTGAATTTCATTAGATGTTTTCCATCTCTCTATTGAGATAACCATGAGTTTCCCCACCCTTCATTCTGTTATGTGATATATTGCATTTGTTGGTTTTCATATATTGAACCATCCTTACATTCTAGGATAAAATTTTACTTGGTCATAGTGTATAATCCTTTTAATGTGATTTTGACTTCTGTTTGGTAGTATTTTGTTGAGGAATTTTGCATCAGCATTCACAGGGATATTGGTCTGTAGTTGTCTTGTAGTGTCTTTATCTGGCTTTGGTATCAGGGTAATGCTGACTTCATAGGATAAATTTGGAAGTATTCCCTCCTCTTCAATTTTTTTTGGAGGAGTTTGAAGAGGATTCATGTTAATTTTTCATGAAACATTTGGTAGAATGTCTGATACTGAGATTTTCTCTTTTGGGTTTTTTTTAATTATTATTACTGATTCAATCTCCTTATTATAGATCTGTTCAGATTTTCTATTTCTCCAGGATTCAGTTTTGATTGGAATTTTCTCTTTCATCTAGGTTATTCAATTTGTTGGCCTGTCCAGTACACATTAGTCATTTTTTTAAAAAGCCATGCTGTATTTCAGAGTATGATCATAGCACACTTTATTCAGTCATCCTCTACTGATACATCTTCAATCATTTTTAGTTTGTGCCTTTAACTTAAAAAAAATCATAGAATTTTAAGCTGAAAGTAACTTAAAACAGGTCCAGAGTTAGGTGGTTGGTCACATGATGTAAGGAGCTCTTCACTGAGAATTAAATTGATTAAACTAAATAGGCTTCTCAAACTGGTTCTACAATGAAGTGACTGTGAACCTTAGAAAAGTCACTTAATCCCTCTGAACACTGGTTTGTTCATCTGTAAAATGAGATTATCTCTCAGATACCTCCAGGGCTAAAATTCCTGAAGGCATGATCTGGCCATGTCTGCTTCATCTTGGCATCCTACACAGTATCTTCTGTACCATTTTGTAGGTAGATGTTTAGTAAATGCTTGTTGAATAAAAGAGGGAATGAATGATTAGCAGTGAATGGTCTTGATAAATAGTCAAATTTGCATTTTACCAAAGCGACTTGTCATTTTAATTTATATTTTTTTTCTCAGTAGGAGCTGTTAGGTAGTGATACCTGAAAGTGGTCAGTAGTTAGAACCAAAGGGGCAGGAGGACAAAACATGTTTTCATTTCTGTTCTGTTGTTCAAAGGATGTTTTCTGGATTGGATCAGGTCTTTTCTAATTACCTGATTTTTTACTGCCCCTTGAATAAATAAAGCATTATAATTTTAACCAAAGTAATATTCTTAATTAAAAAGAATATCTTCAGTCTCTCCCCTTGAGTTTTAATCCCAAGGAACCAGGAGTTAATCCTCATTCTTTTTTCTAAACCACCCACATTTGTGAAGCATTCCATGATACTTAATGTTTAAATATATAGAAATTTATTTTATATGTATTTTATATATAAATGCATATATAGTAAATTTGTGTGTATTTCTAAGTAAACATTTTAAACCAAAGTAGATATGTCAATTCCAAAAAACAGAGCAATATCTTTATTATCCTCACTTTCAGTTTAGAAACTGGGGAAAAAAGTTTTTGAGGTAAAAATCTCCATCTAATTGAAAGCACATTTTCTCAAAGAGATAGCCCCGATTTATAATCTCTTGCTTTACTCTGCAAGGTCACATGTAAACGGAAGAGTTTGATATCTTAGCATATATTACCATTGTTCGAAGATTGCCTGAAAGAGCATTCCTCTAAAAGACATAACAAAATAAGTCATATTCTGGCTCCAGTTTCAGAAGTCCTGACTTCTATAGCTTTCTGATTTTGAAGGCACTGTGTGATGCCAGGATATGGTCATGTGCCATTTCTGAGGCCATAGAACTGCCTCTGCTCTACCTTTCTATGGGGATTAACCCCCATTGGATCTGATCAGCTTTTCTAACATGGTATAAGAAGAGCAGTGTGGGGATAGCAAAACCAGATTAAAATCGATTTTATGACTTTCTGTGAAATATACATCATGAACACACTCAATGAAGAAATAGATATAATTTATTAGACCTTGGTATATTATTCCTCTTTCATAAGAAGTACAATCTGCAGGGCTGTGGAGTATAGAAGGTGAATGTATCTGAGAAGGAGAGACCGTTCTTCCACGGCTTTGGCAAGGACTAAGCCATAGAGAGTAGCATCAAATTCTTGCTGAAGGTCAATCCCAAGGCAAATTGTTTTTCCCATTTCTTGAGTCAAATTTGTATTTTGGTAGCTTGAGTGGAGAGATCAAGGTCTGTGAGGGAGATAGGTCTGTGAGGCCCAAATATTCAGTAATTCCCACAACAAAAGCCAAATAAAAAGTTTAAGAACTTGTTAGTGGGCCAGAGGTGGTTGAAGAGATAATTAGTTCATGGATTGAGTTGGAAGTTGAAACTTCAAGTTGAAAATCAGCAACCTGGCTTTTAGCAGGTGGGCTGGCAACAGGTGGGCTCGCAGCAGTAGCAGCAGCAGGCTGGGCGGCAGCAGGACTGTCCACAGTACGATGGGCGGCAGCAGGAGGCCTGGGCATGGTGCAGCTGGCAGCAGGTTGGTGGTGTGCAGCTCACCACACAGCAGGGAGGCAAGCAGGTGTCCTCCACTCGGCAGTCAGGGCGGCACCACCTGGTGCGACAGGACACAGCTCCACAGCCACCCTCCTGGCCACAGCCGATGCCACAGCCGGTCCCGCAGCCCATCCCGCAGCCCATCCCACAGCCAGTGCCACAGCTAGTCCCGCAGCAGCTGGTCTGGCAGCAAGTTGGCTGGCAGCAGCTGGTCTGGCAGCATGTTGGCTGGCAGCAGCTTGGCTGGCAGCAGCTTGGCTGGCAGCAGCTGGAGCCACAGGTCCCACCAGTGGAGCAGCTGGGAAATCCACAGAAGCTAGTAGTGCAGCAGGCCATGGTGTCAGGATTTGGGTTGCTTTGAGAAATTTTTTAGTTTTTGGCAATGACTTCCACACTGGGCCTTTTATAAGCCCTGGCCAGCTATTATTTACGTAATTCCCAAAGTCTCTTCCTTGTTTGTGTTTAAATAACTTGTTTCTGAATGATAATTGCCCTGACCCTGAGTTATTTGTTCAACCTTCTTAAAGCCTTTAAAAACTGATTTTGCTAGTCCTCAATTAGGATTATTTACTGTGGTCAAGTAGTCATTAGCATTCATTGAGAACATAACCCCTAATTTTCCATATTTCTTAAAATTTGCTTGTTGCCCAAAGAATAATTGGCTGATGCCTCACCTTTAAAGAGTGTCAATATTACTCAATGTTGACCCTAATAATTGAGCTCTTGGGTCTCACATGGCAGTTTAATTCTCAGCAACGTAGCCTCCGATGTTGACTGCTGCCCCTTCTCATCTTTGCCAGAGAAGCGAAGTGATACAACTGGCCAGAAAGAAATGCTTTCATTGAAGTCTGGGAAATACGAATGGCTTGTTACTGATAACATTTTTGGGGCACTTATATATCCAAATAGTTCTGGCACTTTGCATCAATTTATTTAATTTTCACAGCAATTCTCCTGGGTAGATATCATTGTTATTCTATCATCCATCTGAGGAAACTGAGCCACAAACAGATTTAAGTCATTCACCCAAGTTCACACTAACAAGTGGTAAATTTAAAATTTGAACCCACGCCATCTGACTCTAGACTAAACTTTTTAAACCAATACAACCAAGTCTCTTTTTTCTGTGTAAGCAGGTCTTCTAAGAAAAATCAAAGAGTGGAAGCAAAATGTGAAAATTTGCCTCCTTTCTAACAGACTGTTTGAGAGCAAAGAGAAGAAAGGTAGAGTTTAGGGTGAGTAATAATACTGTTTAATAGAGATTTCTTTGGATATTTAATTTAATTTTTTAATTGTATAATAAACACACTTCCAGAAAATTATTTTTCGCTTCTAAGCAAATTTTATTTACTTTAGATCTTTATCCACGCAGTTTTTAGAGTAGCAAAATGTAGTTGTAGTCTACCTTTTAAAAAAACTTAATGTTATAATCATAAATACTTCCGTATTTCTAGAATCATGACTTTTAATGGCCTATATTCTATCATATTGATATGCCATAATTTAATCTCCAAATAGTTGATATGACATTTTCAAATTATTATATTACAAAGTACAACTACAAATGGGTTATTAAATCAAAGGCAGGAACTTTTACCATTTATATTTACATTAAAATAATTATATTTATTAAAATTAAAAATTCGATTTACTAGAGACTGTTTTCTATTTAAAATTATGTGTAGGAGGCAAATTATCCTTTGCATTTTTTACAGATACAATAGTATCAATAGTATCATTGTTTGGAAAGGCAGTTGCTTATTTCTAATCTTGATACAAATGTAAGGTAACATTAACATCGCATATTCACAGATTTAAGGATTTAAGCTTACTACAAAACTCCCAAACACTGCTTCTTCTTCCATCTTTGGCTTCAGAGTAAAACCTGACATTTTCCCATAGGCTGCTGAGCTTAAGTCTGAGATTTTCTAGTAAGAACTACCTAGCACGTGGTTTTGGTTCCACGAGGAGAAGCTTCAGTAGAAGCTTTCAGGGAGCTCTGAGATCTGGCCGGGCAGAACCCCTGCCAGCTGAGTTAGTCACTGGGTCTGCAGCTGCTGTGGTGCTCACCATGGCTGGGCCGATTGAGGAATGTTATTCTCTAAGCCTGGGTGGCCTGACCTTACCCAGAACCCTGCAAACTGCAGAGAGGAAGTTAGACTCAGGATAGGTCAGAATCCCCCCGTGTCCCAGGCTTCAAGAAGATCTTAAGTGCTGAAAGAGTTTACTTACTTGACTTGTGACTTTATCTAATCTTTGATTTTACATTCTATAGTAAAAGTTGCATCCAATCTAAAGGTGGATGTCACAGCTCGAGCAAGAGAACAAATTTGCCTTTCCTCTGACTCGTTTGTTTTATTCAGGCCCTCAGTGGATTGATGCCTGGCTGCATTGGCAAGGGTGATCCATCTTCTTTACTCAGTCTACAGATCAAATGCTAATCTCTTCTGAAAACACCCAGAAATAATGTTTTACCAGCTATCTGGGTATCCCTTAGCCCAATCAAGTTGATACATAAAATTAAACATCACATAAATATCTGATACTTAAATGATACTTAAAATTTGGTATTATGATACTTAAAATTTGAGAATTCTATTCATCTGCCCCAGAATGAAGACTGATCTGAACATTCCCTCACCTCCCCTAAATAAAGAAAACCAGGTTCTTCCCCCCTACCACTTAAATCCATTCTTCTGATTGGTTATCATAAAAATAGAGTTAGAAGTTATAATTATTTGTGATCTTCCCCAGTGCAGATTGTCTATCCTGTTTAGATGCTGGAGATTCCTATCCTGGTATTCTTTGAGAAACAAAACAAAACAAAACAAAACAAAAACAGCACCTTTACATTTAAAGCTTTTTATAATTACTAAGCCTATTCTTTTTGGTTTTAATTATTTCATTTAAGTTATGGTGCCCAGACTGTTCCAGGACAATAAGAAGAGAGGATATGTTGTTGTTGTTGTTGTTGATGTTGTTATTATGCTTGAATTTTTGCCTTATGTTTATAGATATTGATGTGTAGAGTTATTTTTTTTAAGATGTCAAGGTTCCATTTTTCTAGTTATAAGTTTTGGGTATTCTTCTAATTCTTTAAATTCCATTTAATCACTTCTCTAAATTGGCTGTATCTGCCTTACTTAGATTCCTGAGAGATAAAACATGGTTGATGCACTAACCAAATGAACACCCCAACATTTTTTACCCCAAACCAAGTAACAAGATTTTTCTTTTCTCTCCTGAATTCCAACCTGGTTCTTTTTTGGAGCTTCTGAGCCAAAGCCCTTCTGAGTAAAAAGGGCAACCAATCTAAAACATTCCAACCTGGTAGAAGGTAAGAGAGTAGTAGTTGATGGGAATAGAGTGTTGACCACATCTTAGAGGTGTTGTATATAAATATGTGGGTTGTGCTCTGTCCGCTAAGAGAAAGGAGAACCTTATAGGCTCAACAAGCTCTGTATTACTTGGGCTGTGTCTAGCCAAAGGCAGGATTTTTTCTAATTCTGGTAATGTTGTGCTAATAGAGATCTAATCTCTTGATTTAAAAAAAAAATGAGGTGAAATTCACATAATGTAAATTAACCATTTTAAAATGTGTGATCAAGTGGCATTTAGTGCATTCACAATGTTGTGCAACTGTCACACTTTTCTCTAGTTTCAAAACTTTTTCATCACCTGAGAGGAATACCTAATAACCATTCTCCTCTAGCTGTTGGTTCACCATTTTGGTTTTAAGACCCCAAAGATTTTATCTATTAGGATAGAAGCTTCATCATTACATGTCTTTTATTTCATCCTTTTTTTTATTCTAGAACTCTCTCTCTGGAGATTAGAATAAGAATGGAGGGGGTAGTGTGATGTTCATTTAAATCCATCCCTGTAATGGACATTTATTTTCTGCATCACATGAGAGAGTTGTATAGGTATTATAAAAAACATCAGTTGAAATTCCCTTTAATCATTTTCAATAATATTTTGATGAACACTAGTGCTGCAGGATGTTAGTTGATGATAAGTGAATAGAGTATTCCTTGGTTAAATCAATTTGGGAGTGATGGTTATAGAGGTGCCTTTTTGTAGGACATCTTGGTTTCTTTAATATTCTAATATGCTTTTTATATAAACCTTCAAGATGGTGATAACACATGCACTGATATTTGACCATTGAATATTTTTTCTTCTTCGGGCATCTGAAGAGACTGATTGTTAGTGTGTCACCTGTTTAGGAAATGACTGACTACCCTATGCCTGGAAGGGACATTATAAGTAGTAAAATTCCATTCTTTCACTTTACAGGTTAGAAAGGATTGCTCGAGAATTCATGGATTGTTAGTTACAGGTTGGGGTCTAGAATTCAGGATTCCTTTACATATTACGTATTATTGTAAAATATGTGTTTACTGCCTTTCCAGTTATGTATTTCCCTGATAGTGAAAGAATTGTATACAAAATTATATATAAATGGAATGAATGGATTTGGCAACATCCTCAAGAAGCTAAAAGACATAAAATTCATTTTTGTAAAATTGATCTTCTGGAACACTTAGCCTATCATCAACTGCGTATTTGAGGACCTTGGGAAATAGTTCATAAATATTATATATTCTTTTAATCATACATTTTGGCTGCAGAACATCAGACCATTTCATGACAAAACAAAGGAAAATCACCTTTTAAAGACCATTAATGAAAGCATAATAATAAATGAAAATTGTAGTACTATGCTACACTTATTGAGATTTTAAAAAATCTTAGTACCTCAATATCAATAACAAATTCCAAAAAATTCTAAAACAATGACTTCATCACTGAAGAATAAAAAATTTTATTAAATCCCAAACCCAATGAGAGGCTGAAATATTTCAGATGATATGTATAGTAATGTATTAATCACCCTTTTCACTTTGTAGGACATCTGTTGGTATCCACGTCTATAAAGTATTTTTGGCCTTCTATTATAAATTAATTTATATCTTAGGGAAAGTATACAGCCATGTGACAAGGGGTTGCAAGCTGGGTTATGGGTATTGAAGCTCAAAAGTATGTTGGGGCTCTATATTTTTTAGTTAGGATGTGCCATTTCCTCAGGATTCCATTCAGAAGAAAGTTTTCAACAGGTGGACTGGCAGCAGGTAGGCTCACAGCAGGTGGGCTGGCAGCAGTAGCAACAGCAGGCTGGGCGGCAACAGGACTGTCCACAGTACGATGGGCGGCAGCAGGAGGCCTGGGCATGATGCAGCTGGCAGCAGGTTGGTGGTGTGCAGCTCACCACACAGCAGGGGGGCAGGCAGGTGTCCTCCACTCGGCAGTCAGGGCGACACCACCTGGTGCGACAGGACACAGCTCCACAGCCACCCTCCTGGCCACAGCCGATGCCACAGCCAGTCCCGCAGCCCGTCCCGCAGCCCGTCCCACAGCCTGTCCCACAGCCGGTGCCACAGCAGCTGGTCTGACAGCAGGTAGGCTGGCAGCAGCTGGTCTGACAGCAGGTAGGCTGGCAGCAGCTGGTCTGGCAGCAGGTAGGCTGGCAGCAGCTGGTCTGGCAGCAGCTTGGCTGGCAGCAGCTGGAGCCACAGGTCCCACCGGTGGAGCAGCTGGGAAATCCACAGAAGCTAGTGGTGCAGCAAGCCATGGTGTCAGGAGTTGGGTTGAATGTCGGGTTACTTGGAGGAGTTTCTGAGTTAGGGCTGCTTGTTCCACTTGGGCCTTTTATAGGCCTTGACCAGTTCCTGTATTCGTGACAGACAACATTTTTATATTATTACTCTTTAAACAAGCTTTCCTGGGGTCCAATGATTGTTCAAATACTGAGTTATTTTAAATATATCTCCAAATTGGTTTTTCCTTATTGCTCAGCTAGTACTCACCAAATGTGTTTGGTAGTATTTGGTAGAGTTGTTGATGTTTTGTTTCCAAACAATGCTGTAATTTTTACCTGACAAAATGACTCTCACTCATGAGATGATGTGAATTCGAGGTCATATTCACCAAAACTCAAGTCTTCAGAAAAAACTTATTAACCGTTGACTGTTCTTTAGCTATCTTTATATTTTCTTAGATTAATAAGATTATAGTCTCTATAATCACCCAGGTAGAAACTCTGATTAACTCCACATTCAAAGAAATTCATAGATCTTTCCAGAAATTGGATCTCTCCAATGTCTATGCTCTCTCCTGATCTTCACACATTCAGCCTTGAGTAAACATTCATCATTCAGGTGGATATATGGAACAAAGCTCGTTTCATTCCAATTCACTATGTATATTTTGTTAGCACAAATTTAAAATAAGGGCTAAAATTCATATTCAGTAATTAGGGGAAAAATCACAAAACATTTAATTATAATTTATATCTCTCTATGAAACATGATGGATTATTTGGACAGTATTTATTTCTCAAAGGTGGGATTTATTTCAGTTTACACCATTTTATGTAACATACCTTGTGTTGTATGAAAGGATATCAGACCAAAGAGCACAACAACTGAATTTATAAAGGGGAACCAATAAAAGAAAAAGTAGAAATTAGGAAATACTTTATCTGGATCACAGTGCTTATAAGGCAGGTTAGGAAATGAATGATCAAATATTCAATAAGTATAAAAGCAAAAAGATTAACATAAATTTTAGCAAAATAAAAATTGAAACAATTTCTGATGGTTGCTAAAAGAATGAATGTGATTTTTCATTGGAAGTTTATATGGGGAGAAATGAAAAACAGTTATAGTCAAAAGAACATATTATTGCTTCTTGTGATAGGCTTCTTCTGCCTTTCTGATCATGAATAGAAGTACATAGGTAGCTTTTATGAGGTAGAGGTGTTGGTTTGGACAACGATAGAATTAAAATGTGATTCATGCCAGTGTTAATAAATATAATCATGTCATGTGATAACCATGACTATAGGCATGAAGTTGAAAAATGGTTAGATGGAATCATCACATATTGGAGATCAAAAATTTAATAAATAATCTTGTCCAACTATTTAATTTTATAGGTGTAGAAACTGACATCATTCTTTTTATAAATAGCACATGTTTATTAAATCCTATTATGCATGAAACACTAAAGGATTATGCAGAAAGCAAGACTTAATCTGTCTGTCTCATATCTTGCTCTAGTGTACAAATCAGTGTAGTATTGATAGGAGGGATTAATCAAGGAAAAGAGTCAATATAGACCCATTCAACCTCAAAATTCTAAAGTGGAACATTGATGTGGTATGAACTACTTTTAATTTCTTCTTAGTATCAGTTGATGTTAAAATACTAACAAATCTAAGAATGGCTGTATTTTGGAAAGGTTAGTGACTTGCTCTATTCACACAGCCAGTACATAGCTAGAAAAGCTGGGTATAAAAGTCCTATTCTTTATTCCTAGATTAGTTCATTTTATTTTATACCATGCTGCTTTCTAAGATCAGTTAGAGGTAGTAAACTTCTTTGTCTGTTTTTTTAAAGAAATATTTATAATAGCTCAAGAATAGAAATATCGGTGGCAGGCAAAATGTACCATGGAGTAGTGATTTTAAACACAGTAAATCAACATAAATATGTTAAAATCCTTTCAAGTGTCTTTGACCAGAAGAGTTTCCTCTGGAACTGTAATAAGTTACATTTGCTTCTTAATTGTTTCTTGTTTCTTACATTTAGATTAATTAATATTTCTTCTGGGTTTTTACGTCTGTCATATTCTTTGTGTCTTCTTTATCCCATGACCATTATCTTCGTTCAGCTCTTATTATGTGTCACTTGGACCAGGGCAATGAATTTTTCATTTGTTTCTGCATAGTCATTCTGTCAAGCTTTTGGCCTTCTGTTTTTATAAGAAGTGACCATAAGAATCACCTTAATGCCCACCTCCCATGATGCCATTTTCCTGCCTTAAGGCTTTCAATGGCTCCTTAGTGCTAATTGCTGTAAGGGTGTTATTTGGTTAGTATTCAAAGCACACAAGTATTTCAAATTTACTTTTCACTATTACTCTATGCATACCTAGTGCTCCCAGTTAATTATCTTATGAACAACCCCTCTCTATACCTTTGTGTATACGGTTTCCATTGTTGAGAATGTCACCTCTCAAATCTGCACTGCAAAATCTTAACCTTTATAGAATGCTAGCTTCCCTTTTCAATCTTCTTTGTTCTCCCAATCAATGGTGACTTTTCTGTTGATACCATACAGTGTTCTACTTTTATTTTTCCACATACTAATTGTTAGTTGAGTTATTGTGAATTTGATTTGTCTCCTTGGGAGTTTCTTAAAGAGGGGAATATTTTTAAGTCAATTTTAATTTGTATCATTTACCATACCATCTATAACTTGCAGATTGTGGGCAATCAGCACATTTTTGTTATATTAAAATTTAATTTAAAAAAATAGAATGAGTAAGTAAAATTAAAGCTGTTTTTGCTAGGCCAAAGAAGAGTTTATTAGAAAACAAGCATGCCACAAGACCTAAGATCTAAGATGGGAGGCAAGAACTTGCTACTACAAAGACTTGAGAATAGCCTAAGTCTTAATAGATGAATCTGGATCTTCATGCAGCACCTGGTTGACCTGGGGTCTTGATGGCCTAGGGTAGGAATTTTGTCAGGTAGAGAAATGGGAGTATGACTTTTTCAGAAGGTTGATTGCTTTAGGCGGGCAGTCTACTACTCAGCAGCAGCAGCAGGGGGAGGTCCTGCAGGTGGTGCGGCAGGGGGCCGGCTGGCAGCAGGGGGGCCGACAGCAGGGGGCCTGCACACAGATGGGCTGGCAGCAGGTGGAGGCCCAGCAGCAGGGGCGGCAGACCACGGCCGTGCAGGACGTGGGGCAGCAGGCGATGGGGCGGCAGCAGCCCTCCTGCAGGCCACAGGGGTCACAGCAGATGGGGCGGCGGCAGGGCTCACAGATGGGGCGTGTGCAGCGGGGCACGCAGGTCACGGGGCGGCACACGGTGGTCTGACAGCAGCAGGGACGGCAGCAGCAGGGGTCGCGGCAGCAGCAGGGCTGGCAGCAGCAGGGCTGGCAGCAGCCTCCGCCACAGCTTGAGCAGGTGGAGCCACAGCAGGAGCTGGTCATGGTGGTGTCTGGGACTAGACTGGGTTGGGCTGGTGAGAGGAGTTTGGTGTTCTCAGGTGTGAATGTCTTCTTCCCATTGGCGCCCTTTATATACCCTGACCAGGTGCTGATGACCCCTCTTGTTTATCTTTTGGCCAATTAAGTAGAATTTTGTTTGGCTAATGGTTGCATAGCTCATGACACACCCATGATCTCATTAAAAAACTCTTGTTGCATCCCTAACTATGGATGTATTCATGCTGTTCATCATTAAAATCTAAGCACTCATAGGCATTTGATGTGATAGCAGTTCTTGATGCTCATTTTGAGTAGATAACACCTGATGAATACTGGACAAAACAGTTCTAAAGCAACTGTGATTTTTAAAAGGAAGTAAATATAGCCTTGAGGTTCTAGAACAATAAGTAGATCCTATTTTTTTTTATTTTTATTTTTTTTTATTTTTCAACTTTTTTATTATTAAAAAAATTTCCCCCCTCTTTAATTCCCTGCCCCCCACTTCCATCCCTGACCTATGGATGTTGCTGTTTCCCCTTAAGAACTGGATCTCTGAAGGTAGGGGCATCTCCTCCCACATGCTACTATGCTATCGTAGTGCACCCAGGGCCTGGCATACTCTGGGGGGCTTGGCAAACCTGGGGTATAGTCTGTGGCTCTACCTGGGGTGCGAATGTAGGTAAAGCAGACATGCTATCCACTACACTATGGAGCCACCCCCACACTATGGAGCCACCTCCCCACCCCCCGTAGATTCTATTCTTTACCCCCAAGAGATCCTCTGAAAAGCTTATGTGTCAATCAGACAGGTGTTAGACATGTCCTTTGATGTGGATTCCTTGGGACTACATATCACTTGATTTAATGAAATGTATATGCCTTTTGTAGAACTGCAACTCTTATACTTGTAGGGAAAAGGCAAAAGTTTATTTTTGTAAACCAGGTTAAATATCGGAGCAAAACAACCAAGAAGGCCATCCACTGTTTTTTTCTTTTTTCTAGTTCAGTTCATACATATCTTTGGTCCTTCTGGTCACAGGACTCTGATCTTATCTCTGAGACATGATATTTTTTACATTTACCTTTCTTGTGTATGTGATAAGGAATCATGTAATGAAAAGTTTGTTTGTTTGTTTTTTAATTTACCTCGACATGGTGCTATGATGAAGAAATGATAGGATGGAGATTTTTTAAAACAAACATTGCAAACACATACAGTACATTGTTTGGAGTACGTACATGTGAGAGCCACACAGCTATTTTGAGGTAGGGTGACTGCGAGAGGTGTGATGGACATGCTTCTTCAGGAAGCATCACCAGAGACGGCTGAGGAATTGCATGGGAGAAACAGTCTTGTTATGAAAGCTTTCAGCTTTGTTCCTCCTATTATTCACCAGACAGAGTTTCAGATCACTTTAAGATCACTCTCATTCAAAAGAATGTGCCTTGGGCTTCAAGCAGCCATCACTCCCTAAAAGGAATTTCAAACATGATTTCAGAACTTTAAAGGAATGTAAATTGACTGAACATATAGTCACAATTGGGAGTGCAGAGGAAGGATAAATCAAACAATCTCATGGATGAAAACCTTCAACTCTCTTACATTTCACGTTCTTTCTCTTGTCCATGGGCACATGTGATCTTTTCAAAGCAATAACCAGAGCCTAGACAAAAACTTGTATGTTCTGCTTTCTTTTTCTACCTCCCCCTCCAGGTTTATTGAGATATAATTGACACATAACATCGTGTAAGTAAGGTGTACAATGAGATGATTTGATACAAGTATATATTGCAAAATGTTCACCACAATAAAGTTAGTTAAGGTATCCTTCACCTCACATAATTATTTTGTTGTTGTTATAGCGAGAACATTAAAGCTCTATTTTTATAGCAACTTTCAAGTATACAATATCGTATTTTTAACTATAGTTACTGTGCAGTACATTAGACCCCTGGAACTTATTCATCTTATAACTACAAGTTTGTATCCTATGACCAGCATCTCCCCATTTCCCCTACTCCTCAGTCTCTGGCCACTACCTTTCTACTCTCCGTTTCTGAGTTGAATGTTTTTGATTCCACACACAATAAGATAATACAATATTTGTCTTTCTCTGTATGACTTATTTCACTTAGTATAATTCCCTCAAAGTCCATCTATGTTGTCACAAATGAAAGAATTCCCTTTCTTTTTTATGGCTGAATAATACTGCATTGTGTGTGTGTGTGTGTGTGTGTGTGTGTGTGTGTGTGTGTGTGTGTACATATATACATATATATATGTACAAGTATAAATATAGTTATAGATCCTACATTTTCTTTCTCCATTCATCTACTATTAGATATTTAGATTGTTTCAATGTCTTGACTGTTGTGAATAATGCTATAATGAAAATGTGAGTGCAGATATTTCTGAGATAATGATTTCATCTCCTTTGGATATATACCCAGAAGTGGGATTGCTGGATCATATGATTGTTCTATTTTTAATTGTTGAGGAATCTCCATATTGTTTTTCATAGTAGCTGCACCAATTTACATTCTCACCAACAGTGCACCAAGGTTTCCTTTTCTCTACATCCTTGCCAGCATTCATTACTTGTCTTTTTTATAACTGCCATTCTAACAGGTGTGGGATACTACACCTGTTATGGTTGTGATTTGCATTTCCCTGATGATTAGTAATGTTGAGCACCTTTCCATGTACTTGTTGACCATCTGTATGTCTTCTTTGGAAAAGTGTCTTTTTAAGTCCTCTGCTTATTTTCAGTTGGATTGGTTTCTTTTTTGCTATAGAGTTGTAGGAGTTCCTTATTTATCTTGGTTATTAATTCTTTATTAGATATTTGGTTTGCAAATATTTTCTCCCATAGTTGGTTGTCATTAAATATATGGTTTGCAAATATTTTCTCCCATAGTAGGTTGTCATTTTGTTGATTGTTTCTTTTCTGTCCAGAAGCTTTTTAGTTAATTGATTTTTGCTTTTGTTGCTTGTGCTTTGCTCTTTTCAAGGCATATTTTATTATTAGTTATTCCTGTTGCTGAGGGTTCTTCATGGTAATCCCATTTTGTGCAAAGGGAGCCTCTTCTGAAGATTCATAAAACCTCAAGTTAACAAGATTGGTTTCTCTACTCCAAACACTTCTGATCAAAATCATTCCAAAGAGATTTTCTCCTCCTCCTTATAAAGATCCACAAAGGTAGCGAGTCCATGAGTCCCTCAGGAGCGATTCTAATGTTCATTCAGTCTAAGACACCCATCTTTGCTCCAAAGCTAAACTTCATTTTTAGGCAAGAACATAAAAAGTGCTCCTATTTTAATGCATAAAATATGGTGTACTAAATGTTAAAAAATGTTTACAATGTAAAAAAAAGCCCTTAGATGTTAAAAAATAAATTCAGTGTTTAATAATTCAATTGCATTTTAAAGATATCAGAGAAGTTACTATATATAACACAATGGTATCTTGTACTATATATAATAAAAGACTTCTTTAGAAATACCAACAGCCGCTGTCTAATTTATCTGCTTTAAATCCATTTAGACTTTGACAGGTAGGTTTTTAGAAGAAGAACATAATAGTGAGAAAGTTTTAAATATTTTCCCAAAGTAGATATAGGTTTCAGTACATTTCATAAAAAATAAAATGTGTGTTCATTAAAAAATTGTCATTACGAAAAAAATATAAAGAGAATGAATATAATTCTCATTTACTCTTAGATTTTGTTTGCATAATATTCCAGATTTTTTTAGGCATAAAACATACCTAAAGCATTAGTATATACTTGCAGAACACATTTTTCTTCACAGAATAATTTAATATTTTACAGCTTACTTATTTTTTTTACTTAAATACATGAGAAGACAATTGTATAATGTTTCATAATAGGTTTATAATCTTCAACTATTTATAACTATTTTTGGCATTTCTTCTATATTTATATTGCTTATATTTTGTACTGTTTGACTTTTTTTCTGATTTATACCTTATCTCCCTGGATTATAAACTCTATGAGGCAGGAACCCTCTTTTATCTCTTTATATACCCTCAGGGTGGTCACCTCAGTGCCTTATTCATAGCAGATGTTCCATCAACACGAGTAGACTGACAACAATTGATTAATTTGCTTGGAAAATGCCATTAACACCCAATTTCTGAGCACAGAGATAATCAGCCCTCAGGAGCCAGTGTGGGTTTAATGTCCACAAGAGTCAACATTGTGACTGATGTTCTAACTCACAATCAGATCTGTAACTCATAGAAGGGAGCACACTATCTGAGTAGCAGCTACTCTTGGCCACAGGAGACAAAAAGTTCCTTTGGGCAGAGAAACATGTCTCATACCACACGAAGAGGAAGTGTTTGACTTTAAAAGCTTAACGTCAGGGGCTTTGCATTCTCCTGGGTCTTTTCTGAACATTAGTGATTGTGATTACATTAATAAGAACTTATTTAATCATTCATTACTCATTGTTCAAAATCAGGTGAATGGTAAGATGTAGCCTAAGGTTCCTTCCACCTCTAGCATGCTGGGCTTTCAATGCTGGGTTAACAGGTGTCAGGTCCATGAAAGAACCCTTTGACTGGGGATGTAAGTGTCAGCCCAGATGCAGCCTCCTAACTGGGCATTGTGGAAAGACATTTCTCAGCTGTTTGTGTGTCCAGAATTGTGAGCACAAGTGACCGTGTGGATGTGACGAAGATATAGCCATGGCCGCCTTCCTCACTCCATTACTGTGCCCTAAAAATGTCATTTCCAGGCATAATAATAAAATAAATCAGACTTAGGTTATTATGGAAAAAGAGTTTAAGAGGACTATTGGGCATTTTGCTTTGAAGATCTCTGGACTAAACAGAGAGACAGATCCACCGAAGGAAACATTATGAAGACCATGAGTTCTATGTTGAGAGTGCAGTTTATTAGAAAACAGAGGACATGATTTGGGAGTTAGGATGGGGTCTTGAGACCCCATCAGTCAGTAGCTGGTCTGGAAAGGTGTCTTCAGTGCCTGCTCTGAGCTAGTTTGAAGAGATGAGAATGGGTTTCTCAAGACAAGACTTGTTCTGCAGGGAAGCTAAGGGGCAGCAGGATGAATCTGGCCTACTACAGGGGCAACTTCATGATGCATGGCTCAGCAGCAGCAGCAGGGGGAGGTCCTGCAGGTGGTGCGGCAGGGGGCCGGCTGGCAACAGGGGGGCCGGCAGCAGGGGGCCTGCACACAGATGGGCTGGCAGCAGGTGGAGGCCCAGCAGCAGGGGCGGCAGACCACGGCCGTGCAGGACGTGGGGCAGCAGGCGATGGGGCGGCAGCAGCCCTCCTGCAGGCCGCAGGGGTCACAGCAGATGGGGCGGCGGCAGGGCTCACAGATGGGGCGCGTGCAGCGAGGCACGCAGGTCACGGGGCGGCACACGGTGGTCTGACAGCAGCAGGGGCGGCAGCAGCAGGGGTCGCGGCAGCAGCAGGGCTGGCAGCAGCAGGGCTGGCAGCAGCCTCCGCCACAGCTTGAGCAGGTGGAGCCACAGCAGGAGCTGGTCATGGTGGTGTTTGGGGCTGGACTGGGTTGGGCTGGTGAGAGGAGTTGGGTATTCTCAGGTGTGATTGTCTTCTTCCCATCGGCACCCTTTATATACCCTACCCAAGAGCTGATAACATCCAGGGCATATGGTCACTTCCTTATTTTTGTTTGTTCTTTTTGAAATGGCACTGATAGGTAAGTTCTCTAGACATTTTTTTAAGTGCTTAGGTACTCATAAAAGACTGTTTGTTTTCCTTATTTAATGGATGCTCATTATGTTTTTCTATTTATGGTTCAGACACGAAGTTAATGACTCTAATTTCAAAGTCTTCAATTATCTTTATAATTTAGTGTTGCTTTTGCCACTTAGTGTTTTGATAGCATAAAATAGCTGTTGTGCTCTTAGGGTTCCTTACGGACAGTGGAAGAGCAGCCCCAGGTTGTGAGTGTCCTCCATGGCTAAGTCTCCTGGGCAGAGCAAGTTCAGACAAATACTGCAGGAACATTTTAGAAGTTATGGTTTGTTAGTAAAAGAACTTTCCATGTTACTTTTTGGAGCTATAGGAATGCATCGTATTAAGCCTCTATCATCAGTGGTTTCCCCACCCCAAACCGTCCCCCTCGATTTTTTTTTGATTTTTTGTAAAATACACATAACAAAATTTACAGTTCAGTGGCCTTAAATACATTATTGTGCAACCATAAGCACCATCTGTCTCAAGAATTCTTTCATCTTGCAAAACTAAAACTCTGTACCCATTAAACACTAACTCTCCATGACCCCCTCTCTCTAGCCTCTGGCAGCCACCATTGTGCTTTCTTTCTTTAAAAATGATCTCCTCTCCTCTTTTCCCCTACACTCAGTCTATGGTAACCACTATTCTACGAATTAGGCTTTTGTTTTTCTGGTCTTAGATTCTTGCTTATGGACTTCCATAGTTATATCTTTCCAAACCAAGATGAATTTTATTATTTATAATCTTCATGACAGTATCATTGAGTTCTAACTTTGTTCCAAGCATTATCCAAAATAAATAAATGTATTTATTCTTTATAACAATCCTATGAGGTAGGTATTATTTTAGTCCTCATTTTACATCTAGGGAACCAAGTAAGTGACCTGGATAAAGTCATACACTTTGTAGCGTTGGAGCCAAGACTTATTCTGAAAACATATGTGGGAACATTATTAATAAACTCAAAAAGCTGAAGAATGGAATTGAGGGTATCACATTCCTTGTTATTGGGCAAATTCTGTTTTAGTTAGGAATTTTTACAGTGAATGTATTATTAAAAGCTTTTTTTGAAATGGTTAAATTTTATAGTCACCTGAAAGAACTCTACATCTTACCAATATCCTGAAGAATTGGAAGAATTGTCTTCTACACAGCCTTCCCCAATTCCAAAACATACCATAAGGAGATAGTAATAAAGCTGCACATAATTTACTTGTCACGGGGCACTATGAACAAACCCACAATCTGACAGCATGACAAAACCCTCAGGTAGTGATCTCAGCAAGAGGTGGTCTCCAGGCCCATTTAGTTCATGCCCCAGTGCCTCTTGCTTCAGTGTCTCCCCCTGTGCTCTGCTTGAGTTTACTCCTTGCAGAACCAGCTATGGTAATTCAGTTGTTTCAAACTGTCAGGCCCTATAGGAAAACCTGTCACTCAGCTATTTTTGTAGCTTCCGCCTCTAGATTTGCTTGGTTCCGACCTTTTACTTTAGAATGAAGCCTGTTCTAGGTCTGTGGTTGAAGGCTCTACTTTAAGCCTTCTTCTTGATCATTCTGTTTGCACAGTCCCTTGCAGCTCACCCAGAACTACACCAGCCACTGTGGCTGACCAGGGCATGGATTCACTGTGGCAGCAAACATGATCCAATAACAATGATGAGCTTGTGAGAAAGCAAAACATTCTATATCTGAGAAAATATTTTAAGATGAGGAAGTATCTAGAAGGCTGACAAGGAAAATTCTAGGATGAAGGAAAACGGATGTAGTTAGAGAATTTAAAAAATGGTGGTCAGGAATATGTAGAAATAAATTGTACTGTGAGCCTATCCACTGGTAGACTATCAAATCCTTAACCGAGAGAAAGTTCCATTGTGTACATAGTCACAGTGTTAAAGTTTTTAATATAATGGGATACTTGTTGAGAAACTTTTACCATATCTCAAGAAAAAGACTTTTCTTCATGAGGTGACTTGTTTTATGGTAAGAATACACATGTCCAGCCTGAGAAGAGAGCTAGAGTGGGTGGAGTCATTCTCTTCCAACTCCTTGGAGCTCATTCAGCGATTAACAAATCATTTCTGATTACATACTATGTGCCAAATACTCTGCAGATCAGTGAGAATCTAGTAGTGAACAAAGTCTGTTAAGATCCAGGCCTTCACAAAGCTTATCTTGCCCGACTCCTTTTGCTGGGTAGATAAATATGTCCAAGAATGTAAGTATCACATTCCAAAAAACTCTTTTAGGTCATATGATGGGAACATGATATATACGTCTCAGGAAAAGAATAGTGGTTAGTTCTCTAATCAGCCTAAAAGTGTTTTAACAGCAACAAAAACATATCCAATGTGGATTAATGTTATCACTATTTTAACTGCATTGGCATTGCTTTAATGGTAAAATTGTTTGGAGTTGTAATTTACAATGGATCCCAGCAAGCTACATTTCTTTCTCTCTGCTCAGTAGCAATGGCTCCACTGAAATTCACATTGGCCATAGTGGTGCTGGAAGGAGCCGTGGAAAAAGCTGGGATGTGGTTTTTCCAGCGCAGGCATTCACTGGTTAGGGATTCCCTCTTATCACATGTATGGATGATTCATTTGCCAAGTTCATGATCAGAAAATCTGCTGAAATCTCTTCATTTCATTTGCATCATCACAAAATCTGTCGCTTGAAATATGAAGAAAAAAAGGTCCATAGAAAATCCTTCCTCCTTTGGTTCTTCTGATTCTGTATACCATAACTTAAGCTAAAAATAAGCTTTTGAAGATTGATAAACAATAAAGAGAAACACATTTGTTTCCCAGAAATAAAATTTTATTATTTTGCCATCTAAAAACCAAGCTTACATGTAATCTTAAGATGGGAAAAATATCCTATCCTGAAATAGTAGAGGAGTGATAATAAGACAGTGGGATAGAGTTCCATTCATGAGGAACTTTAATCTTTTTTTACTCATTTTTTTGAAGACAGCAACTCAGATGGTAAAATTTGGAATTTTTCTAAAG
Source organism: Macroglossus sobrinus (assembly GCA_004027375.1). Lineage (NCBI taxonomy): Eukaryota > Metazoa > Chordata > Mammalia > Chiroptera > Pteropodidae > Macroglossus > Macroglossus sobrinus. The sequence goes on along the minus strand of PVKZ01004536.1, from coordinate 34,160 downwards.
ATTGTCAAAGAAGACCAGGATGAACTGTATAATTATATAGATAGTTAATATTAAGTTAGTTGTTGACAAGCAGGTAGGTTGCAAAGGTGATATTGTTCATCTGATCTATCAGGAGTGGGAAGAGTTTGCACATGTATTTCTGAACATCTGAGAATGTTTTCTTGTTGTGCTGCTCAGCAGCAGCAGCAGCAGGGGGAGGTCCTGCAGGTGGTGCGGCAGGGGGCCGGCTGGCAGCATGGGGGCCGGCAGCAGGGGGCCTGCACGCAGATGGGCTGGCAGCAGGTGGAGGCCCAGCAGCAGGGGCGGCAGACCACAGCTGTGCAGGACGTGGGGCAGCAAGTAATGGGGCAACAGCAGCCCTCCTGCACGCCACAGGGGTCACAGCAGATCCGGTGGTGGCAGAACACAGCCGTGCAGGACATGGGGCAGCAGGCGATGGGGCGGCAGCAGCCCTCCTGCAGGCCGCAGGGGTCACAGCAGATGGGACGGCGGCAGGGCTCGCAGATGGGGCGCGTGCAGCGGGGCACGCAGGTCACGGGGCGGCACACGGTGGTCTGACAGCAGCAGGGGCGGCAGCAGCAGGGGTCGCGGCAGCAGCAGGGCTGGCAGCAGCAGGGCTGGCAGCAGCCTCCGCCACAGCTTGAGCAGGTGGAGCCACAGCAGGAGCTGGTCATGGTGGTGTCGGGGCTGGGCTGGGTAGGCTGGTGAGCAGAGTTGGGTGGTCTCAAATATGAGCGTCTTCCTCCCAATCTGGCCCTTTATATACTCTGGCTGGAAGCTGATAACCACAGGCCACAGGGTCACTTCCTAGAGTTGTGGCTGCCTATTGAAATGAGAACTCAAATTGTTGGATTCAGAGCTGAGGCAGCAATTCCAACAGCACTGAAGTGTGTTTTCCTTTCTTCCTGCCTTTGCATACTTGGTTAAATGACTACTTGGTGATTTATATCATCAGAAAAATTACTCATTGAATAGCCAATCCTTGCAGACCATGTGACAAGTTGAAAGTGTGAAGAATCCAGTGTTGCCACCATCACACTTTCCTTAGGTTCATCATCCATGACTAAGCACAGACTGTTCACAGGCCTGGTTTCTGAATGCCATTGTGATGAAGCAAGAATTTCTAAAGAAAAAAACCTAAAATGGCTCATAAAAGGAGATGTATACTGATTATTCTATGAAAAGAATGGCATTTTTAAAACAACAAATTGCTTCACCTTGTTTGTATGGAAATAACCACCAAAACCACTAGCATGATATTGTTATAAGTCATTAAGGGCTGGCCTATAACTCATAGCTACTTATGTAAATAGTGCGATACTAATTGGGGGTGGAGAGGGAAAGGAAAGAAAAATATATGTTGTTTATGATCACACATTGATTAGAGACTTTAGGAAGTCAAGACAAAGGCACATAAAAGAATTAAAGGAAAATAACTTTTCATGGGACAATAGGTCAAACTAAATGAGGATTTTATTGTTATTGTGCCCTTTTGAATGCCCTCCTTGAGTATGGCCTTAGAAATAAAATTGAATCTCAGAAGCTAAGCAGGGTTGGGCCTGGTTGGTACTTGAATGGGAGACCACCTAGGAAGACCAGGCGCTGTAGAAGTAAAAAAATAAAAAAATAAGGGACTGTAAGATGAGAAGGACCTTGTAATCTTTGAGGTCAACCAAGGGTTGCCTTGCCTAAAAAGAATAAAAAATAAAAATAAATAAAATTGAAATTAGGATATCTCTTGCTTTCTAGGTGTGACATATATACTTGAATTGAATTCTTCAAAATATATTGAACATATTTACAAAGTAATCAATTCTATTTCTCTAGTAGATGCTTTGGTTTGTTGGCTGAAAGTTTTGATTGCTTATGAAGTGTGAACTTGGGTCTCCAAAAAAGACTGATGATTTAAGTGAACCAATGATTGATTAAATAGCTTTGTGTTTTTGAGCCATAGCTAAGAAAAATGGGGGTATAGAAAATAAGTGTACAGTTGGAAGATAGGTTAAAGACAATACTATCTAGGGCTGCTGATGGCTGTCAGACCAAATTTGTCCCCAAAGTGTGTTTCGCTTGGTGTGATAATTTTTTAATATTCCTTTTGGTCTACCATAGCCCTGGTCCTTGAAGGCCTTTGACTTTGTGACCCATTGTAGTCCATTACAGTCTTTGGAAGGTTATAGAATAGTTTCTCAGAGTCATACAGATAAAAGAATGGCAAAGCTTTAACAATACCACAGGTCTTCTCTTGAGTATAAATATTGATGATTGACTCCTGGTCTTTTTCCAACTGAGTTACTTCAAAACAGTGAATGTGTAGTTATTAAAAATTCTGTCCCATCTAGTGAAATAAATAAGAACTTGCTTGATTTATGGTTTAACGTATTGTTATTTGGCTTAGAATATATAAAGATCCAAATATTAGGACTAGGAATATGTCTGAAAATTCACTGCTTTTGTTAACAAAAGGACATTGTACTAAGAAACCCTGTGTTTTAAAATAACAGACTGTCAGAAACTTTGCTGTTTGAAGTCACATCAGTAGGAAGGGAACATTCCACTATTGCCTGGCCAGGATCTCAGCTGCCTTAACACAGAGAAGCAGCCTCAATATCCAGCCCAGAGGCAGAGTTTCAGATAAGAGATTTCAGACACAGCATTCCCCATTCATCTTAGTTATGTAGTTTCCAAAGAAAGAGGACCATAAGTCCTTTTCACAGGCCACTCCTGTTTTGCACAAAGCCCTGTTTTGCTTTGAGCCTGTCAAAACGCCATTTCCCATAATTTTACCTAAGTCCACTATTCCTTGAAATCCTACAGAAATCTTTTCTCTTTCTTTGTGTGATGGGATGCCTGTGGACCTATGCTGTGTGTTCTCCCTTGCTGTAGCCCGTTAATGGACCTAAGCTTGTGGAAAAAGAGATGTGTCACTGGTCTTTATCACTTTTTTTTTTTTCTTTTGGCAGATTGTATCATTCAGATTCCAGGAGTGCTACAAGGACATAATTACCAGACTGGGAGCAAGTAAATGTTAACCATTGTGGTGATAAATTATGGAATTTTTGTGGTTGGATCAGAAAAGAATGTAGTATTGATGACTTTTTGTGATGGTGAGCCATGCCCTCATCTTAATAGTTTCATGAGTTGTATTTTTTAGGAACTAATGTGGGGGCTATGGATGTTAGAAAATATTTAAATTTTGAAAACAGAATATGCATTCTCTGTTCTCCAAAGTGATCTTTAAAATATCCTTTGATCATAAGGGTCAGAGATGGGGGTGGGGAATATTGACGGACTAGGGGCAGGAGGTGGATGGGGAAGGCAAAAAGGATTCACATCCTTCCTCTGCCACTTAGCAATTGTGTGACTTAGAGGAAATACTTGTACCTTGCCAGCCCCAGTTTCCTCATCTGTTAAATGGGAAGAGTTTTTTGTCTCTGGTGTTCTTCATAGGCCAGCTTTATCAGAAAATCCGTACAGATGTGAAAGACAGAAGAAATGACTATCATTAATTGAAAAATGAAAATATTTTAGTTGGAAAAGACAGAAAATTCTAGATGATCAGAGACTAGTGGGATTTATTTCTAGAATTTAAAAAAGAAATATCTCTTCTAAGTGATCTGGGTATTCAAGCTGCCTAAAGCTGGAGAAGACTAAATCAGGTAATTTTTTGGAGTCTCTTACAGCTTTTAGTTTTTTAATTCTTAGGGTAGTTCAGCGTGAAAGGAAAAGTTTATCAGATGCATATATTCTCCCCAGCTCTTTTTTTCCTTCTGATGCTAAATAAACCTCTATTCATGAATACTGTAATCTAGGACTCGTTCCTATAGACTCTTATATAGACTATTAAAGAGCTCTTTTATTCCAAGACAGCCTTGATCTGATGATGAATTATTTGGCCTTCTTTATTATATTTATTAGGAAATTTGTTTCTGTAAGGTATGTGGACTATCCTGGGTGAGGAAAGCTATCCTTGAATCCTTTCTCACTCTCAATGATATGGTATGTAATAAAAAGCACATCTTTTGAGCCTGTTTGATGCAGTGATGCTCAAATGTGTAACAAGGAGTATAAATAAATAAACTGGGTGCTTACTATATGTCAGACACTTTACATACATAAAGTAATTTAACTTTACCAGCAATCTACATTGGTGAGCTTTAATGTTCTTGTTTTGCAGATGAAGAAATCTTAGGGTCAGAGAAATTAAGTTATACTGATGCTGAAGTTTTTGCTTTAGGTCAATATCTACCTTTTAGGATTCTTATCATAAAGACAGTTTCCCTTCCAATTTAGTCTGATTCAACAAATAGACATTAATTATCAATTCTTTTCTATACACCAAGCTCAGTACCAGGAACCAAAATAAATAAACTGTGATCCCTTTGTTGGAGGAGGAGAAATAGATAATCTCAATACAATGTTTTATGGAGAGGAAGTTAAGCACAGGATCACAGGATGCTATTGACACATGTTAGGGTACCTAACTTAGCATGTGTGCAGATGTGTGTTTGTGTGCACATGCACTTGTGTGTGTGTGTGTGTGTGTGTGTTTGTGTGTTTGTTCAAGAGGTTAGAACAGAACTACTAGAGGAGACTGAAATGACCTTGGAAATGATTCAGAGTTAGGTAGGTGAGAAGGTAGAGGGAAGGGGAAAGTGAAAGGATATTCCAGAAAAATGAAAGAACGTGACAAAACCAAAGACATGTAGAACTGCACAGCATGTGTCAGTTACTGTGAGAAGTTCAATGTTGCTCAAAGTGTAACTTAACAGGGAGTGTTGAGACATGAACCTGGAGAAATGGCAAAGGACAGGCCACGGAGGATCCAGTGTGCATAGATTTCCTACCCATGTGAGCAGCCCAATGAATAGCTTGGCCATCCTGTAGCGCCGTTCAATACTCACACCAAGATTTTTAGCACTTCTCTTTCCCTCTCCTGTCTTCCAAATCCTCTTCTTCTTTTTTCCTTATCTCTCTGTATTCTCTTTCCTATTCATTATCTGCTCATCTGTGTACACTAATATGCATGCACTAAAATTAAGGAATCAGGTAGCGGGGAGGTTTACAGAAAAAAATTTATTGTAAACAAGCAAGCAGCATATTACAAAGATTATGGGGAGGGTTTGAGCAGCCTCTGGAGTTGAGGATGGGTTTGCCAAGTCCACTTTGGGGGCTTTTTAAAGTGGGCTTACCATCCATGATGATTTCTGCTGATGGAGGCACATGGGAATTTGGCTGAGGTTGGTGACGGACAACTGCTTGTGTACCCAGATAGTAGGATATAAAGAGGACTCTTGTCACTTTATGAAAAAATCTATTTTTCTTTCAACCTGATTAAAATTCAGAATCCGTGTTTAGGCTCCAGAGTGTTGTTCTGTGAGGAGAGCTGGGTTTCAGCAGGAGCAGCAGGGGGAGGTCCTGCAGGTGGTTCGGCAGGGGGCCGGCTGGCAACAGGGGGGCCGGCAGCAGGGGGCCTGCACACAGATGGGCTGGCAGCAGGTGGAGGCCCAGCAGCAAGGGCGGCAGACCACGGCCGTGCAGGATGTGGGGCAGCAGGCGATGGGGCGGCAGCAGCCCTCCTGCAGGCCGCAGGGGTCACAGCAGATGGGACGGCGGCAGGGCTCGCAGATGGGGCGCGTGCAGCGGGGCACGCAGGTCACGGGGCGGCACACGGTGGTCTGACAGCAGCAGGGGCGGCAGCAGCAGGGGTCGCGGCAGCAGCAGGGCTGGCAGCAGCAGGGCTGGCAGCAGCCTCCGCCACAGCTTGAGCAGGTGGAGCCACAGCAGGAGCTGGTCATGGTGGTGTTTGGGGCTGGACTGGGTTGGGCTGGTGAGAGGAGTTTGGTGTTCTCAGGTGTGAATGCCTTCCTCCCATGGTGCCCTTTATATACCCTGGCCAAGAGCTGATAACCCCCAGGACATATGGTCACTTCCTTGTGAATTCCCCCGCCAATTAAGTGAGGACCTAGCATTGACTAATGGTGTTTTTGGTGACCCCTCACCTTATACATATCTATGCACACACACCAAAAATGGTTTTTCTTTTCTTGTATTGTTTATTCTCACCAAATCTAGACATTGCATTGGATTCTGATGAATTTCCCTTGAAATATTCTTAACTCATAAAAGAGAAAGAATGTGTTTTCTAGACAAGAATAGTATCTAATCGCACTGCTCTTTAGCCCTGAAGTTTGTATTTTATCCCTGGACTTCAAAGAGTCTCGTAATTACTGCCCAAACGATGACTTGCCTTATTAACACCCATGCACATGAAAGTAAGAAGTCAATAGCAGCACTGCGGTGCTGACCAAAAGTCATCTGCTTCCTAGATGTCTCCCTCCACGACTCATTGGAAGGTGGGTTTGTGGGTTTTCACATGAAGGGGGACCATATGGCACCTTGGATCCCTGCCATCCAGGTCTAGTCACTCTCTCCCACTAGGGCCTGGACTGTCTTGCCCTGGTTGTAAGGTTTCCTCATTCACCTGGAATTCCTCCCCCATCCTTCCAAGCCAAACTCAGCTTCTACCTTGATTGTAAAATCCTTGTTGATCTGTTAATAATTTTTATCTTTGTAATTTATTTGGGACTAGTCATTGCATATGTGGAATTCAGGAAGGGACTGTAGAGGATCTGTAGGCCTATCTCCTCATTTTACGGGAGGGGTCATGTGTGTTCCCCATAGTCACACAGTGAGGTCACACAGTGAGGTCTGGGGTCCAGGAAGCCTCATTTCTTAGCAAACAGCCTCTGTGAACTTTATGTTTATCAGGCTCGGAATACCAGAGTCTTCACACAGGAGAGAGAACATGTCAAACTTTGAAGTGAGTAGTATCATTAAAAGTGGTAAGAAAAGAGAATTAGGGAAATGTTTTGCCCGATGATGGATAATCTGAACAGGGTCAGATCTGTGCTCCTGCACAGAAATTTCTCTCTGAGGATCAACAGACTAATGGGGGTGGAGGGAGCCTGCTTGTTTCCTGGACATGGGTCTCAAAGTGTTCTGGTTTTCCTTGGTAACTCATTGTAGGTCTGTGAGATATGCCTACACTTGTCTAATTCCTGTTATTATTTATTTGTATTCTCACCCTATACCTTAGTCTTTATGCTAAGTGCCATTAATTTACTTTTTATTAGTGAAGTAGATCAACACTTTTGTTTGGATTTTAAAAAAAAGAAACCTGTTCAGTTGATCCCACTTACTTTCTATTAGCACTAAATGAAAATAGGAGGGCCAAGAACTTGCAAACCACTAGTCAAATGCTTTTTAATAGTCATTTTTCCTAAAAGTACCCCATCAGCTTCAATGGAAAGGCTTTTTGTTGTCACTGGGGAATTAGTTCTATTTTTACTTTGATGATACCATGGAAGGTACCATAGATGTGAATTATACCAAATTCATTTTCTATATTCCTCATGCCAAGATTCCCTCTTGACTTCTTTTATAATGTTAGATGATTTTTACTGTGCAGACTAAATAATACCCTGAGATGACATGGCTAGAATTACATACAGCATTCTAGGCAAAGTCATAATTTGGTATAAGGATAATATTTTTTATTTCTTTACAAATAGCCTTTTTATTTATGACTCACGTTCTGTGAACATTTTTGGCCTCAACAGTCCTTTGAACTAATATATCATAGTTTTAAAAGAAATCTTATTTTCTTTTCTAACTAGGCTCTATACACATTTTCTTCTAAGAATAGCTTATAATAGATCTCTTTAGAAGTACTGTTTCATTTGCTGTTGCTGGATATAAGCTTTCATTTTTCTTCACGTTATGTAAGAAATTTAAGTTACCATTTATTGAATATTGGTATGTTCTAGGAACTGGATAGGTATCTTTACCTATCTTAATTATCACCATAATGATTAATATAATTAGGTATTATAATCTCCACTCTATAGGTATTATAATCTCCACTCTATAGAATTTGAAATTTAGAGAGATTAACTAATTTGTAACTAATTCCAAGTCTGAATCCAACCCAAACATGTCTTATCCTTAAGCCTATGTTTTAGCAAATATGCTTATAAAAAGAATGGATTGGCATTCTTCTTCAATTTAACATGAATAACTTTTTTTTGTACTATCTATAAGAGCTTATTTTTATCTATAAATTTAGAGATTTATTAACCTATGTCCTTCAGAAAGTTTATTAAAATAAAACTTTTGCACAAACACTTGGGTACTTCCCTCTTTTTATTTTCTTGACAGAAATCTATCAACCTAATCTTTTAATACTGATAGGTATATTAAGCTGGTTTCTCATTACCACCACAGTTGAATTAGTCAGCTATTGCTGTATAACAAGCAACTACAAACTCCCATAACATATAATAACAAATATTTATTTCTTGGTCGCGTGTCTGCAGGTCAGTTGGGTTTGGGTTGTTTGATGCTGGTTTTGCCATCTGGCTATGTTTTTTTTTTAATTTTTAATATTAAATTACAGTTGTCATTTAATAATTATACTAATATAATTATTAAATGACAACTGTAATTTAATTTAATTCAAGTATACAGCATAGTGGTTAGATATTTATATAATTTAAAAAGTGATCCCTTCAATAAGTCTAGTGCCCACCTGGAACCGTACATAGTTATTACAATATTATTGACTATATTCCCTATGCTGTACTTTATGTCCCTGTGACTAATTTGTAACTACCAATTTGTACTTCTTAATCCCTTCACCTTTTTTTACCCAGCTCCCCTAAACCCGTTCCATCTGGCAACCATCAGTTTGTTATGTATATCTGAGTCTGTTTCTGTTTTGTTTGTTTGCTTATTTTGTTCTTTAGATTCCACATATAAGTGAAATCACATGGTATCTGTCTTTGTCTGATTTATTTCACTTAGAATAATATGGCTATGGATTGGTTTTGGACTTTCTTCTGAATTAGGGTTGCCAGATTTAGCAAATAAAAATATAGGTCCTTCAGTTAAATTTGGATTTCAAATAAACAACAAATTTTTTAGCATATCTGAGCATGCAGATATTAGGGCATACTTACAGAAAAATTTATTTGTTATTTACCTGAAATGCCAATTCAGTGAGACATTCTGTATTTTAGCCAGCAGCCCTACTTCTGACAGTGCAAGCAAAAGGGAGCAATTCTAATCATGCACACATATTTCAAGTCTTTTCCTGGATCATGTCCTCTAACATCCTATTGGCCAAAGCAAGTCACATGGTGAAGTCCAAATTACAGTGGGAGGGTGGGAGATGATTCTTCTCCCAGGGCGATAACAGAGGAGAGAGATTAAATATAAATGAAGAACAACCTAATCAACCAGTGTGGTGAATCAGTTATTTTAATAATCTTTGCTGTGAAGCTTGGAAAAAGACTTCTAGAAAGATAAAATAGATTATGCCTACTGGGTCTCCATTCATGTGAATAACTTTTACTCCTTGTCTTCCTTTTCTTCCTGGTCAACCAAGAAATGTCATAGATTAAACAGGGACTTCCTGATTTCTATATAAGAAATTCATGTTAGCTTATACTTCTTATTAGTTTATATTTGATTAGGTATTCAAAAGAAAAAAATCTTTTGGGAATAGTACTGATTTTATGAACATAGACATTAATTTAATCAAACATTTTATTAGAAATTATATTTCATTGCCTACTATGAGTACCAATTATTCCAATGACTAAAAGGTGAAAATTTCTCTTGGGATAAATTAATGAAGAACTCCAGCAATGCTGATACTAAACCTATGTGAAATCCTCCTCTGATTACCTATGTGTAGGGATTCTGGATATAATTTTTAAAGTAGTAAATTTCTGAGTTTAAAATAAATAAAATAAAAATTCCCAGGTACTGGAATGAAGAAGGAACTGAAGACTAGATTGCTCAATCTGTGGCTTCTTTGGGATATGGACCAATGACTTGGGACTGGGCTTTTAATTCCCTCACAGAACCTAAAGATGTTATTTTGGGACCATGAAAAGCTGAGACTCTGGAGGGATCTCTCATATGAAATAGAAGAACTGAAAAAACTCAGTAAGAGAAGCCCAGTGAATCTGCTGCTTTGGCAAATGTTGATAGAAGAAACAGTAATTCTGTATTCAGAACTGAAAGCTTACAATTTAAGTAAGTTTGGAATCCAAATTTAGACTTCTGAGTGATGTGGGAATCTCAAATTGAGAAAGTCGTTTGTTTCCGGCCAGAGGAAGCCCTGGGATTCTCAGTAGCAGCAAACTCAAAACTGTCTTGAGGAGGGAACCAGTGCAGGTCCACTTCTTTGTGTGATGTGTCATTATTTGTCATGAGGTAATATTCTTCAGGAATTGTTTTGACTATAAGACTTTTATTTTCTTTGACTGTGGAAGTGTCCTTATGATTTTATTTCTTATTAACCAACCAATTATTGGTCTCAGTTACATCTGGATAGTAGGCTTCTACTCTTGTTAGTTCATTTGGTGTTATGGTGACAAACATGACTTTCCTCCACTTCGTCATCTTTGTGATCGCCTACCACCAGAAACCTCGTGGTTCATCTGGACAGTGAAAATGGTGGCTCTTAAAGTCTTAGCATAGACATTCCTTAGTAAAATCACGTTTTGACTGGGGAGCGGGTTGAGGGTACTAGGTAGTAATTATTCCATTTAACCCATAGTAAAAGATCATTTCTGGTGAGAGATGATTGTAGAATTTGTCTAATTGCAGCACCTCCTCCTAAATTAGAGAGATGTTCTAGATTCTCTGTTTTTTTTTGAGACCACGCCAGTCACACTAAACTCTTCAGATTCTGAGTCTCTTTTAGTTTCATCTACAAAGTTTTGATAGTCTTAGTTTGTTGATCAAAAACAAAAGAGGTGGCACAATCTGCCTCTTGACATTTTTACTTTTATCTTTAAGTTTTAAAAAAATACTTTTTGTTTTCTTTCACCATATCAAATCTCGGGTGTGTAGGAGTTATACCATCTCTTTCATAACAAGGAGTTGACAAGACATGCTCATAGCCCATGAGCAGCTGATGTCAGGTGCTCCAATGGGGCCATTTTGCAATCTGGTAGTTCTCTTTCCCCCTATTTCCCTTGTTTTAAATACAAAGAACTGTCATCACTCATAGTCCTATGCCTGTCAATAATTGTAGCCAAATTTGCTTATCATAATTCATAGAGGTGAGGATCCAGCTCTCTTGCATGAATAAATGCTTTTAGTTAGTATACTAATAAGTATAAGACAAGAAGGAAGGTAACCTCAGGACTGGTATTGGCTTAGCTGAGCTTCCCCATCCTGTAGTTCCACACTGGCCAGTAGTATCTTGAAGCTCTTCCTGTCGATAGGTAGATTCTATTTCTTTACTCTTTGTGTCTGGTTTGGCCTGGTGACTTATTTTGACCAATAGAACATGGTGGATGATTTGCTGTATGAGTTCTGGAATCTAAGCCTCAAGAAGCCTTGAAGCTTCACCTTTGCCCTCTTGGAACAATTCTACTATCACACAAGAAGCCCAGTAGAGCCTACCAGAGAATGAGGGGCCATGCAGAGAAGAACAAAGGCACCCTGGTGACAAGCAGCACCAACTACCAGATGTATAAATGAGGCCCTCATGGACCTTTCAACCCTAAATGAACATTGAGTTGATGAATACAGTAGCATCAGTGAGACCAGATAAAATCATCAGAAAGCTGCCCAGTCAATGCACAGAATTGTGAGAAATAACAAATTGTTATTGCTTTAAGCTATTAAGTTTTGGGGTGGTTGTTATGCAGCGATAGATAACTGAGACAAACTGTATATATTCACTTAATTTATACCTGTGAGCAATTGCCCTCGTGGAGAATGTGATCTGGGGGTTCCCTTCACATGAAGTTTCACTGGCTAAGCTCCTCATCACGGAAGTAGCCACCATAGAAAGTATTTAAATGGTTGAAAATGTGCAATGCTGTGATATTGCTTTAACTCTTAAATCTTTTGTTTGACTATTTTTATAGACAGTTACAGAATATTATTTTGGAAAAGAGTTTCTGACACTATCTAAAGCTGTTGCAATTTCAAATTCCAAGTTAAGGATTAGGAAATCTTGACACTGTTTGCTCACTGTGTAGGTTTTAATATCCTACATAGAGTTCTCACTTCAGTACCAACATGGTCACAGGGTCAGTGTAAACCCCAGCTGAGAACAATTCAAAACTACAAGTTAATTTTTATTTTTAAAAAATCCTTAAAAAGAGAACATGAGTTCTGAAATTCCAGCCTCCCAGGGTCAATATATGTTAGAATGTTAAGTGAGGAGATATTTGAATTATGAGGAAAACCCCGAGAGACTACACTTAGAAACACATCATGCCATCCAGGTGTGGCATATTTTCTTAAAAATACAATGAAATAAAACTTATTGAGTCATAGTCATTAAATATATACATTTTTTACATGTCATTTATACCTTGATAAAGTGATTTTAAAAATACAATGAAATATGCATTTTCCCAGCAGAATTCAATTGGAGATAGAACCCATTTTGCGGTTATAAATTTTGAAGTGTTGTTTATTGAATAAAAGGAATTGAGTGCATTTAAATTCTTTACAGGAGATTTTCCTTTTTTTATTGGCATGCACTCAGAAATTTGGTTTTATCCTTTTCTACAAAATAGGGCCAATGATATTAATGAGTGTAATTTTTTTTTAAATTAAGAGCTAAAGAGATGAATTAAATTTGTCCTAATTTAAGATATTAAGTCACATACATGTATACATATGCATACATGCAACTTTTGATCTAATATCTTAAATTACCTATATTTGATATAACACTTATTTTCAAAGTGATTTCAACATGGGTTGGTCTTACCATATCTTCATGTAAAATATAATTGCCTAGTTACTGAATAAAATGATCATAAAAAACAATAGAGAAAGATGCCATGGATTATTGTATGTAGAAAAGTTTATTAGAAAGCAGAGAAGCAACAAAACATAAGAAATTTACCTAAGAGAAAATACAGAGTGCAAATGAACCCCCAGGTCTAAGGGTATCAAATAAGTGCCACTCAGGGACTGCAGATAATGTTCACCTTGTTGGAAGGATAATCTAGAACCCTAAAGTATTAAGGAAGAATGAGAAATTTAGAGCATTGAGATAATTTCTTAGTTGGCGAATTGCAAATCAGTACATATTTGGTCAATTCTAAAAGGAAAAGATAGCAAGGGAGAGAGTTTAAAATGAACCAGAATGAGCTCAGAGTCAGTGGGGTAGCAGTATGCTCATTGTAATCATGAGGCCTAGCCCACTGAATGATGTAAACCATACTCCATGTGTCCTAAGGGTCAGCACAAAAAGGGTCTACATTTGTGAGGACAGAAGTAAATTGAGATGGTGGACACAGGACAGGGGGTTTAGCAGCAAGGGATGGCACAGCACATGGGGCGGGGACAGGTGGAGATGACACAGGTGGGGCGATAGCAAGTGCTGTAGCAGCAGACCTGGCCACAGGCTGGGCGGAGGCAGCAGGAAGGGCAGCAGCAGGGGCGGCAGCAGCAAGGGCGGCAGCAGCTGGAGCCACAGCAGCTGGAACCACAGCAGGAGGGGCGGCAGCAGCTAGAGATGCAGCAGCTGGGCCTACAGCAGCAGCTGGAACCACAGCAGCTGGGGCGGCAGTAGCAGCTGGAACCACAGCAGCTGGGCCTACAGCAGCAGCTGGAACCACAGCAACAGGGCCTACAGCAGCAGCTGGAACCACAGCAGCTGGGGCGGCAGCAGGTGGTCCTGCAGCAGGTGGTCTGGCAGCAGCTGGGGCGGCAGCAGGTCTCCTGGCAGCAGCCTTGGCCACAGCCCTGGTCAGAGTAGACGGAGCCACAACAGGAGCTGGTCATGGTGTCAGAGGGTGGAGGTTCTTGGTGGGTTTCTAAGAGAGTGTGGTTCTTGAGTTTGAGAATCTCCTTGGTCCACACCCCCTTTTAAACTCTGCTGAAGAGCTGCTATCGCTATGTCATTATTTCCTTGTTATTATTTACCCTGCAAAAATGTCATCATTTAATTACATAATTGTGTGTTTCTAGTTAACTATTCCAAAGTGGAGAAAATAACAGTTCCTTTTTCTGGTGAGCTCCTATGTTTCTAATTGAAAAACATCACATTTCATACTTAGTGGGTGTCACCTTTGTTCCTAGAAGATGCAGTGTGTTTTACAAAGCACTCGCCACATGACTCTGACATTTTGTTTTGGAATGTGGCATTCCCTTCTATCTGTACACTGCTCTTTGAAGATCATGAGGAATTGTCTTATAATGCTAATGTATTTTTTGTTGCCAAAGATGAGGGGAACATGTGCTGGTCAGGTGAAGTACTGGGAAGGAATAAGGATGACCTATTGAGAAGGAGGGTGTCCCATCTATAATGAGGATGACTGACCCTGTGTGGGTATCTTGAATGATTAGGGAGATAGTTGAACCCCCGAGGAAGTTACAGACTCTGTGTCGAATTATATTTCACTGTCTCAAGCTGAAATACTTAGCAATGACTCACTACTTTTAAATAGTGAAAACACATTTTTGCTGTATGTCTTCGAGCATAGGCATTACGAGTGGGAAATTCTGATTTATCTTTTGATTGGTAACCCTGAAAAATGAGTATTTTATTGCAGAAGCATTTGTTATGCATAAACAATATTTAAAATTATTAGGCCTTCAATAGCATGTATCTATGACAAAACTGAAGCTATCCAACCTTGGGCACATCATGAGAAGGCAGGGTTCTTTGGAAAAGAAATAATGCTGGGAAATATAGAAGGCAGCAGGAAAAGAAGAAAATTAAATAGAAGATAGATTGACTTCATAAAGGAAGACACAGGTGTTGAGTCTGTAGAAGCTGAGCAGGGCTGTTAGGATAAGACAGTGTGGACATCACTCATTCCCAGAGTCACAAGCAGTCGGAGCCGACTCAATAGCATGTAACACACACAACATGTATCCAAGACAGTCTGTTGGGTACATGGAGCATAACAGATAAGCCCTCATCTCTTTCCTGTAGGTATTTGAATAAGACAAGCATAAAAAAACAGAGTTTAGCAACAAGTAAAAGAATTACAGATTATTTAAAAATATTTTCAATTACAATTGATATGTAATATATTAGTTGCAGATGTACAACATAGTGATTAGACATTTCTATAACTTATATAATGATCATCCTGATAAGTCTAATACCCATCTGACACCATATATAGTTATTATAATATTATTGACTATATTCTCTATGCTGTACTTTTCATCCCTGTGACTGTTTTTATATCTGGCAATTTGTACATCTTAATCCCTTCCCCTTTTTCACCCCCACCAGCTCCCATCTGGCAACCATCAGTTTGTTCTCTGTATCTGAGTTTTTGTTTTGTTTGTTTATTTTGTTTTTTAGATTCTACATAAAAGTGAAATCATATGATATTTGTCTTTTCTGTCTGACTTATTTCACTTAGCATAATACCCTCTAGATCCATCCATGGTGTCGCAAATGGCAAGATTTCATTCTTTTTTAAGGGTGAGTAATGTTCTATTGTATATATGTACCACATCTTCTTTATCCATTCATTTGTTAATGAACTTAGGTTACTTCCATATATTGGCTATTGTAAATAATGCAGCAATGAACAAAGGGATGCATATGTCTTTTTGAATTAGTGTTTTGGATTTCTTTGGATGAATACCCAGATGTGGAATTGCTGGGTCATAAGGCAGCTCTATTTTTAATTTTCTGAGGAACCTCCATACTGTTTTCCATAGTGACTACACTGATTTACAGTCCTACAAGAGTACACAACAGTTCCCCTTTCTTTACATCCTCGCCAACACTTATTGTTTGCTGATTTCAAATTATTTTAATTAAATAATCAATCAAAATATATAGTATGTTTATAAGTTCCACATATCTTCCATGAAAGCTAAGGAAATACATCTATCATTTGTGAAGTAGGCATAATGTACCAGGGATGTCAAATATCTTATATTTGTTCTTAATCTTTAATGCCACCATATTTAGTGGAATAGGTAAAATAAGCATAGAGAAATAAACAGAAAAAGAACTTGTGCAAAATTAAACAGAAAGTAAGCTTGTCTTAATCTTAGAGCAGCTAAAAAGGTATGAAGAATAAAACCTGCAAGCCTTTGCTGAAGCTATTTCATCTTCTTGAAATATTTCTTCTTTCTTATCAGCGCAGCAAACTGCTATTCATCTGTCAAAACCTAGCTAAAATGCTTCCTTCTCAATGATATCATTTCTGAAAAACTGCTCCATTCATATATAATTTATCCTAGCATTGTGCTCCTAATTTAGCACACTCTGCTATATCACAGTTATTTACTTCTGTCATCTCCCAGTTGGAATACAGGTGCTCTGAAGGTATGAGCTATGACACTTACTTTGTTATCATGGTGCTCAGCACAGGGCTCAGACAGAGGCCACTAGTAATAAATGTTTGTTGAGTGAATGAAGGCTTCTTATTATGTAGGAGCATATAATGTTTCTTTAAAAATATATACCTTTTGACTGATGGTATAAAAAGGGAGAAATATTCCAAAGGGATCATAGTTACACTTAAAGAAAGCCTTATCTATCATCTGTCTGTCTGTCTGTCTATCTATCTATCTATCTATCTATCTATCTATCTATCTATCACCTGTCAGTCATGTATTAGCTACATTCTTTGTTTTAAAAAACCTCTGAAATACAGTGTTTTAAAAGATTGTGAATTGTGTCCAATCTCTCTAAAGCTTCCTCCTTGTTATTTTATTCATAGAGGCACCATGACACCAGTTTCACTTTTTTTTCTAAAGGTTTGGAAATGATTAGTTGAATTGCCTAAGACTACAAAGACTTTCTAGAGAAAACTAGTGCTTAATATCATTTGACCTCTGTTGGAGGTTGACTATTCTGGGCTGTCCATTCAACAGGTGTAGGCAAAACACAATCAACCAGGACCCACATATAAAACCTTTAAAAGAAGAAAGTAACGATCACATTCAGTTTTCAGTGCCAGTAGAAAGAGGTTTATTTTGATACACGGAAATAACAAGGTATAAGAAAAATCTTTGCAAAAGTATATAAGGGAAAGACTTCATTGGACTTCAGTGTCTGAGGGGTTAAAATCCATGACCCCCACAAGTGATGGAGACAACCTTCAAATTCCTTAAGCATGATGAATAGATGTCCTGAAGACAAAGGGAGGAATGTTGGTGGAATTTATTTATTAAGAAATTCTGAGTGAATTCATTTGGAAAGAATGGAGTTTGGATAGAAGTTAGAGAGTGGACAGAGAATTAATAGACCTGGAGTTTGCTTGTAGGAGCCAAGAGATGGATTCTCTTGAGCACTCCATGTTTTTAAAAAGGTGGATCTGCATCTGTGGAGAGATAGGAGAGGAGGAGGTAGTATGTTCAAAGCAGATTCAACAGCAAGGGATGGCACAGCACATGGGGCGGGGACAGGTGGAGATGACACAGGTGGGGCGATAGCAAGTGCTATAGCAGCAGACCCGGCCACAGGCTGGGCGGAGGCAGCAGGAAGGGCAGCAGCAGGGGCGGCAGCAGCAAGGGCGGCAGCAGCTGGAGCCACAGCAGCTGGAACCACAGCAGGAGGGGCGGCAGCAGCTAGAGATGCAGCAGCTGGGCCTACAGCAGCAGCTGGAACCACAGCAGCTGGGGCGGCAGCAGCAGCTGGAACCACAGCAGCTGGGCCTACAGCAGCAGCTGGAACCACAGCAGCAGGGCCTACAGCAGCAGCTGGAACCACAGCAGCTGGGGCGGCAGCAGGTGGTCCTGCAGCAGGTGGTCTGGCAGCAGCTGGGGCGGCAGCAGGTTTCCTGGCAGCAGCCTTGGCCACAGCCCTGGTCAGAGCAGACGGAGCCACAACAGGAGTTGGTCATGGTGTCAGAGGGTGGAGGTTCTAGATGGGTTTTCAGAAGAGTGAGGTTCTCAAGTATGATCTGTCCTTGCCCTCTGTTGCTTTTATACCCTGCTGAGGGGGTACTGTGACCATGTACAGGACTCTTCCTGTTGTTTATCTTAATTGAAAACCAGTGAGTTTTAGTAAATAGGATAATTGCATTTATCTGGTGAATATTTCTATTTATAGGGAAGGCACCACTTCCTTTTCCTGTTGAATTATGAACTATTTGGTTTGGTTAAAGCTAAGTGAATCAGCTCCTATATTTTTCCCTTTGACAGATGTGTCTTTTCAGGTAGACACATTATATGACATTGTTTCATTGGATTTCACAAGTGTTAATTTTCCATTTATATATTTGATTCTAGGAAAATATGTTGAGAACAGATTTTATGAAGACTAAATCTCTTCTGCTGTCAAAGAGGTTAAGAACAAGTCATATATTATGTTGAGCGAAATAAGTCAGATAGAGAAAGATAAATACCATATGATTTCACTTACATGCAGAATCTAAGGAACAAAAAGAACAAATTAATTGAAAACAACCTCACAAATATAGGAGACAATCCGGTGACAATCAGCGGGGAGGGTGTTTAGGGGCTGGGAGAAAGGGGTAAAAGGTCAAAAAAGTACAAATTAGTGGTTGATAGATGGTCACGGGGATGGGGAGCACGGCATAGGAAATGCAGTCAGCAGTGATGTAATGGCTATGTGTAGAGCCAGAGGGAAGATAAACTAATAAAGGAGATCATTTCATAAACTATATAAATGTCTAACCAATGTACTATATATTTGGAACTAAAACTAAAATAAAATAAAATGCTAAAAAAGAACAATTCATAGCAAATGCTGGTAGTAAAATAGGATGAAAGACCCATCTCAGAATGGGGGGCAGAGCCTTGTGTGCAGTGAGGAACACTGTGATCCCTTTGGATTTCCTGGACTGTCAGTGAGGATTCTAAGGAATTTCCCTATCTGTGTTTTTCTTATTGAATCATCTAACTTGAAATAATTATAATGCAATGAATGATTCACTACTTTTTAAGTAGCAAAAATACATTGGCAAGATGGGTCCCTTTTAAAATTATCAAATTATTATTGACATGATCTTCAGAGATAGGGTATTATAAAGGAGTATTTTTATCTTATTTTGGTAGGTGAGCATACCCAGTGGAATATGTATAATTGAAGTGTTGTCGAAATATATTTTCTTATATTCTGAGCTATTGTCTCTCAAGTTATGTTTGAAATATAAGGATGAAGCATTCATCTCTGTCCCACAGGCACTTACTTAAGTAAGACCTGCAAGACCCATACATAGGCAACTATTAAGATTAATAAACAAAAGAACAATTATGTATTTAAATCCACATACTTCTTATGAAATATGAGGTAATGCTGATAGTTACTATTTTTAAGTGCCTATTGTGTGTCAGGTTTTTTTTTTTTTTTTGCATCTTCTGTGATTGTTATGTTGTTTACAATTCACAAAGATTCTGAGGTAAAAACAATTTTTCCTGTTTCTTAGACATGAGGTAATTGAAGATGAAAGATCGAAGTCACACAGTCAGTAAAGAAGGTGGTTTCTCCTCTCTTAGGCTGTATGAAGAATAAAAATCCCATGTCATTTCTCATGCTGTTTTATTTATGTAAATATGCTTTCTCCCTTGCCAACTGTCAAACTCTTGCTCCTCCTTAAAGCCCAGCCCAGATACCAACTCATCTCTAGCTGATATGTTTTGATGTCTACCACATTCAAAATGAATCCTTACCTCTTTTTTGCTCCGAGATATGCCTGTGATCTAGGATATCACAGTTTATTATCATTGGTTTATATCTCTATTTTTCCAAATCTTTTATATACTCTATGAGGTCAGAGACTGTCTTATTTGTATTACAAATATGGTGCCTAGCAATTGCCCTGAATTAATGTTAGTTGAGCAAATGTGGGATTTATTGAAAACATGCGGCATTTACTCACACTTTAACATGCTATAGGTAATCAGCATGGATGGAGAATGAAAAAAGAGCATTCCCTAATGGGGAAAGATTGAATAGGGGTGTATTTTGGCTTTAGCTGTAATAAATGCCTTGTCTAGATGATATGTGTAGGAGAGTAGAGAAAAATAATAGTCCACTGATTGAATGAGGAGAATTTAAGGATATTTTTGAATTTATACAAAGAGAGTGAATATCATACAATCACAAAGTTGGGGGAAGATGTGAATAAATATCTAGATCTTGTAATATTATTTGTCATGAGGTGGATGGAGTGACAGGAAGAGGGAAGAAAATTTAAGTGTGGTTGAATCTAGGGTGAGATGAGTACTATCTCGTTTGGTGACAATGAATGTGGTAACCAAGATATTGATACAATAGACATTTCAAAGAGAGTCACAATGGGCAGTAGAGATATAGGAGATCCCATCATTAAAGAGGACTCATAATTTAATATTTTTTCAATTGCAACACAATTTGTGAAAAGAAATAGGGGAAAAACAATCATTTGTAAAAAAAAAATACATAGAAAAAACAACGTAAAGCAAAAAGACAAATGGCTAAATGTAAAAAAAAAAAAAAAAACAATTTGCAGTTTATACCAAAGAAAAAGGGTTTAAAATTAGATTAGAAAAACGACCAAAACTCTGATGGAAAAATAAACTGTAAATCTTTCCTTACCGTATAAAGGTTCACAATCTTATACATAAGAGTAGAAAGGAAATTATATGAGACAGCACTTCTCACCTGTAAGGTTGTCAACAATTCAAAATTTGACAACATTTTTTGATAGTGCTGTCATTCTTTGACAGGCATGCTCACGCTTTTCTAGTGAAGATTCTTTGGCTTAACTATCCCAATTTTATAAATTATCTAAAAACTATGAAGCAAAAAATATGAAAAGAATGTTACACAATATTATTTATAGCAGCACTATTTGTAAAAGCAAAACAAACAAAAATACTAGATGCCATTGGAGTATTCTTCAATAAGGTACTGGTTAATAAACTATAGTGCATCCATATAATGGAATAACATTCAGCTGTGAAAAGGAATAGGGAATAGCTCTGTATGCTATTATGAAGTAATTTCCAGGAACTATTATTTTTTAAAATTAACTTTCATTTATATTAATTTGAAAAAATAGTTATCATAAAAAAGGATATATTATTAAGAGATAATAAAGCAGGTGGAGAAAAGTATGCAGTGTTTTATAATGTCTAAAAGACCAAGGAAATAAATATAGAAAATATATTTGCTTACATTACATTATTTTTTAAAATAATGAAAGAATAAAGAAGAGGTGAGAAAACACAAAAGGGAGACTTACATATCCAACCAAGATGGAATAACAAAGACTGGATTTACCTTCCTGCCTGAAACAACTAAAAAAACAAAAACAGAAATAAAAACAAACAAACAAACAAAAAAAACCCAAAAAACCTGAATGAATGAAAATGAATGAAACAGTGGTTTTAGATACAGACTATCAGGCAGAGGAGAACATTGTGCCTTGAGAGGAGAACAAATGAGGTTATCCCTAGTATTGCCTCAGTTTATTTCTTGAAGAGAGTATCCAGGGTGCAGCTTTGGCGGGGGAGAACCAGGTAGAGCTTGATAACCATTCTGATTTGAGATGATGGAGCTGGGGCAAAGGAAGCCAAGACAGCTGGAACTCACAGGGCAGAGTACCAGAGAAAAGAGAATTGCACTGAGAACCCCAAAGATCTGCGGAAGCTCTACCTGAGTACTGATCAGTGCATAAGTGTGCAGAAACTCCAAGGACAGAGAAAGACCCCTCCCCACACACATACACCCAATCACATAAAGGGCAGAAGGAACAATCCTTGGAACTGACATTCATGTTCTCATGAGCTGGAATGGAAAATCCGGTAATTCACAAGGTATTGGATAGAGGACTCTAAAAAGTACTGCATCAGAATGGGGGAGATTTTTCTTAGAGTAAAGTTTATTCCATCCCACCTCATATAGTTTTGAAGCAAGTCTTGAAAGGATCAAACTGTTAAGTAACTGAGTTGTCTTCCAGAACAGATTTTCCAAGGTTTTTCTCTAATTTTTATCCATGAATTCCTGAGAATATCTGTTTCATCTAATGACTGAAGAGACTGCCAATGAAAACTAAGCTGTGACTAAGGTAGTCCACCCTTTTCTTTAAAATGGACAAAGCCATGTTGTCTGTCCTACAAATGCAGGTAAAAAATGTTTGTCCAAACTGCATAGAAAATCTTAACCAAGATTACACTAATTCCTGTACAGGGTAGTGCTGCTTTGTTTTGGCATAGAGTTATAACATAGGAACATTTGGAGAACAAGAATTAGAAAGGAGAATCTTTTTTGGACAATTTAGGGAGAGTCCACAAAAATGTATAATCTAAGAATACTGAAATCAAAGTTCATTTTCTTGAACTTGATGATCTGGTACCCCAAAATTAAGGAAGAGGATCTGGGGAGAATTTGTTGCTCAAGAATTAAGGAAGAGGATCTGGGGAGAATTTGTTGGCATGTTACAATCAGATTCACACTCAGATAAGAGGGAGAGGTCCAGAAGGAGTAGAATTTGGACTGAGACCAACATGTGCTCACAGTGTCAGTGGGCTCATTAAATCATGAGACCCAACTCAGTTGAGAAACATGAGCCTGTCCTAATGGTCAGCACAAAAGGAGGGTCTGCGTCTGTGAAGACAGAAGTAAACAGAGATGGTTCACACAGGGCAGGGGACTCAGCAGCAAGAGAAGGTGCAACACATGGGGTGGGGGCAGGTGGAGATGATACAGGTGGGTGATAGCAAGTGGTGTGACAGGAGACCTTGCTGCAGACGAGGAGGCAGCAGCAGGGGCAGCAGCTGGAGCCACAGAAACAGGGGTGGAAGCAGCTGCAACCACAACTGCTAGAACCACAGCAGCTGGGGCAGCAGCAGGTGGTTCTACAGCAGGCAGTCTGATGACAGCCTTGGCCACTGTCCTGGTCAGAGCAGATGGAGCCATAACAGGAGCTGGCCATGGTGTCAGAAGGTGGAGGTTTTGATATTAGTAGGAGAGCATGAGCTTAGTGAATTTGAAAGTCTCTCTGCTGAGGCTGCTGTGTCCAGGTCCTGGACCATTTCTTAGTTTATTTTTCTTAAAAAAATATTCTAAAATTAGATCATCATGTTTTTCTGGTAAAACATTTTAAGATGAAGAAAAATAAGCTTTCCTTTTCTGGATAGAAAGATTTCCAGATTGTTAAGATTTTTCAATCCCGTCTTTCCCAGAATCGTCATTCTTGTCTTGTTTGTCAAGAGGGCCTGTCAATTGATTTAGTCACTGGTGTTTACTTGTGATCTATGTATCATTCCTTGATGCCATTTGGACCAATTATTCTCATCATGTCAAGATCTCTTTGATGTTAAAAGAGAAGCAGAATTATGGTAGGGAATAGAAAGAAAAAGGTTTATCTATGAGTTACCTGCGTGCAGTGAGGAAGACAGACCCTATTATGAGTCATAAATGCTCATTAGATAGTGGACTCTCTAGCTGCTTCAAAGTATGTGCTAAGTACTACTTCCTGTATTCACTTTGAAACTGTTGGCAATGACTCATTGTTTTTAAATATTAAAAGTTGCTTGGAGGCAGCTTGAAGGGACTCTCACTGGACCAATATGGAGTAACGTAAGCACCAAAATGAATAATGGCTGTGATGGATTTTAACTCATTAAATAAGAATCCATAAGTTCATACTGAGACTAATTTCATAAAAAGACTTTTTAAAAGAAGATGAGAAAGTTATGGCAGTAAAATGTCAACTAATAAATATAGAAGGAAATAAGTTACAAAATCATAATTTACAACCATCATAATAAAACTTGATTCAAGTAAATATCAATGAATGCTATAACTATTGGGTGAAAGTGTGATGGAGAATAGGATATTTGTATACTTTCTAAGTAGTTCTCCATCGATTATTTATTAATTTCAAAAGAAAAGATAGTGACTTTACAGTAGAGAAACTTGAGAATATAACCTTAGCCAGGGGATCAAATTAGCATCATTAATAATGGGACAACTGAGAAGGGTCTCCTTAAGTCACATACTGAAAGGACACATCACTGTAGTATTTTTGTCAGAATGCATCACTGAATCAAATTATGAGGAAGCATCAGGCAAACACAGACTAGAGAATATTCTGCATAATGACTGGCCCATTCTCTTTAAAAAATGTCAAAATCATCTAATGTAAAGATAGACTGTAAAGAAATGTTTCAGATTTAGGGTGACTAAAGAGACACAATACCTAAATGCAATGCATGGATATGGATAAAATTTCTTTATAGGACATTATTGGTACAACTGGCAACATTTAGATATTAAATGTCTATTAGCTAATAGTAATGAATCGTCATTTAATTTAATTTATCTTTATACTGGGGTTATGCAAGAAAATGTCCTTAGTCTTAGGATCTAAGTCTAGCTCTGTCTAAATCATATCATTTCCTTTCTTCTAACCTACCTACCTAGCTACCTACCTACCTACCTGCCTACCTACCTACCTACCTACCTATGTGTTTATTGGAGAGAAACAAAATGTGACAAAATGTTGAATCTAGGTGAAGGCTATATGGAATTAGGGGTCCTTTTTATTATTCATGGCACTATTCTGTAAGTTTAATTTTAAAAAATATATCAAAAGGGATTTGGATTAAAAAAACATTTTTATTCATTGTTAATATATTGTTTAGTTTGTATCTTTTTGGAGAAAATACTAAAATATATAATAAATTTTACTCTATAGGAGCTCCTACTGTATGTAAGAACCCTTTTTTACATTGCTAACCAATGTAGTAAATCTTTCATCCTCCTGGTTCTCTGAAAATACAGGACTTCTGGCAACATGGCTGATTAAGTTCATATTGGCAAATCTACCTTCTGGCACAAGCAAATAGAAATGCTTGAAAATATTTTTAAAATGTTTCAATTACATAGATGAGCTTAAAAAAAAGAGAAGAAAAATTCTCGTTTTCCAGATTAGAAAAGGGAACTCAAACTGTCGACAGTAGCTGATGTCCTGTGTCCTGTGAAGGTTTGGTATCTAGTTACAGTCTCTCAGAATTGGAAGTTGGTAGTTAAAACCCACGTAGGTACAAGAAATGGAACTTCAAGCTGTCACAAGGCAGGGTTCAGGGTAAAGTTTATATTCTTAAAGGGACACCTTGTAAGTGAGGTAGGGACAAGAAAACCTTAGTCTACCCACAGGGGATTGTAAATGGCAGTTGAGGCTCCTATGAACATTTAAATCACAGTAACATCACCAGGCTTTTTAATTTACATTCTATGCATAGTGAAGGAATCTCAAGGTGAGAAACTATGACCAAATAGTGAATGTTCTTGGAATCATCAGAAACAAAAACAAAAATCACTGCACATAAAAATAACTTCTATAAAGAAAAACTTAAAATAAAAAAGCATTAACAATGAGGAAAAATAAACTTCTGAGAAAGTACACAAATTGTATGGGATATCTATAGGGAAAAATGTTATAAAAGATACAAGAAATAGCCCACTGTAAGTAGCATAGTAGATATAGGAAAGAAGTGTATAAGCTCCAATAATTAAGATGATTGAAGATTCTGAAGGAGACTATAAATAAATTAGGGTCCAAAGAGGTTCTTGAATCTGTGGCTTGAAGTTTTTCAACAGTTTTGTCAAATTGTACCCTCCTAACCCCACCCCGCCCTGCACTATCTCTGCATGTATAGCTTCTGCTTTATTCTCTCTTCTTTCTTCATGGGACTCCAACTTAACATGTAGGTTAGACCTTTTCACTGTGTCTTATGCTCTTGTCTATATGGTGTTTTTATACCTTTTTTTCTCTCTGTACTTCAATGTGGATGTATTCTCCTAATTTACTCTTCCTCTCTTCTGTCTAATCTGTTAAATCTAACCTTCTTTTCTGTCTAATCATTTATTAAATTCTGAATTTCAGTTTTTTAGTTTTTTAGTTCTAGAATTTTCACTGAGCTTTTATTTATTTCTTTGAACAGATTCTAGTTCTCTGATGAAATTTATGATTTTTTATCTATTATCTAATATATAAAACATTTATTCTAAAGTTAGTTTTAACAACTATTAATGGATTACCTTCCAATCTATTTCTATTATCTTTTTTTACCTTTTGCCTTGTTTTTAGTCATTTGGTCCTTTATTTTCTGGCACATCTTGAATGACAGACATTATATATGACAAACTTTAGAGGCTTGAGGTGATTTTCATCTTCCACCTGAAAAGATTTAATTTTCTTAGCCCATGGGCCTGCAAGCCTGCCTACAAAGGTCAGTTCTCAATGCTTAAGAAGAACTGTTTTCTTAATTTTATCCAGTTCTCATAGTTTTCTTCATTGAGAGATTTGTGTGGTACCAGTTACTTTGCCATAGCTGCAATTAGAATTCTGTTCTTTAATTTTTCAAGAAGCCTCTCTCTTTTGGACTCTATACTCTACTAGTTGTCTTCTCTTCTCTGGCTAGTTCTTCCTAGCCCCTTGTGGTTGTTATTGCTCTTCTTTCAATTTACAGATGTTGGAGTTTTGCATAGCTCAGGTCATAGATGTCTTCTCTGTAGACAGTTAAGTTCCTATGACCCAGGAAACCACTTACAGGTCCATGGCATGAAAACCCACTTTAGATTGTAATTTCTTCTCTACCAGCAATGTGTGAATGCTTGTTTTTCTCCATTTTTATTAACACAGTGATACACATGAGACAGAGATATACATATACATATACATATATATATGTATTTTAATATATATATATGCCTGTTAAAATAGACATTTGCCTGTCTTTTTGCTTGCCTATCTGTCTTGATCAATATGATAGGTAGGTGAAAAAGTTTGTCCATGTGATTTGAATTTGCATTTCTGAGATTGAACAGCTTTTCAGATGTTTAAGAGCTAGCTATTGATATTTCCTTTTCCGTAAGGACAATTATAGAAAGTTTTTAATATTATCTATAATTTATGTTTTTTATGATATTCTACTGGGTTTAGTCTTTATACATTGATTTTTGCAGAAACTTTATATATTATAAAAATTAACCTTTTAAATAACATGAATTTCAAATATTTTTTTCTAGTTTGTCTTTTGACTTTGCTTATGTGGTTTTTGCCACATAGATGTTTACTTTTGATACAAATTAATTAATTTTTTTATGGCTTCTGGGGTTGATGTCATACTTTAAAAGGTTTTCCCAGTTGTAAATTTGCATAAACATGGTCTCAGTTTCTTCTGTTAAGTTTAAAGTTTCATGTTTTATATTTTCAAATATTTAATCTACTAAGAATTTATACAGTTATGAGATATGAGGTTTAAATGTTTTAAAATTTGATATGACCATTGCCCAACATTTTTTAAACACTATATTTCCCCCCTGCTGATTTAAAATACCACCTTTTCATATACTGTATTCCCTTATGTATTTAGTTCTATTTCTGGACTTGCTTTTTCAAATTCATTAACGGTTTTTCATACACTAGTACTATAATCATCAATGTATAGTATTAACTTACTCTTAATGGTTATCAAATCCAGGCCCACCTTGCTAGATTATGGCAATATGCTAGTGAACTTGAATATCTGTGTAGCCAAACATTAAATGTAGACTGGATTTCCTGCCATGGGAAAGTAAATTGTACCTGGCTGGTCTCTGAAACTGGCATTGTAAAGAATGAATTAATTGAGTCTTTAATGGCATACCAACCTTGCTAGGCTTGTTCTTCTTCCTGTAAATGTGTTGTATATTAGTTACAGCTGAAGCAATCAGGGAAATGATCTTTTTGAATCACTGAGAGTCCACTGTTAAACTCTAGGAACTGCTTTTCCATAAACTGACCAGACAGGACTGGTCAAGGAGTTGATGGGAAGTAAAACTCTTGCTTCAACTATTTTCTTAATCAGAACAGTCATCTCTTATTGCTCTTCCAGAATTCTATATTTCTTAGTATTTGCTACCTAGAAGGGCCTGAGCAATTCCAAAGGTACATATTTAACATGGCCAAATTTTAATTTACTTAAAATCTGTCTCAACTGTGCATCTAGGTAAACTTGATAGGACCATAGAATAATCACTCCAGTCACAGCTTCCCATTTATAACTAGTTCTACCTTGCTTTTCTCTATCATAATATTTCCAGTATCACTTTTGGACCATTTAGAGCACCACAATTCTCCCTGATAGAAATCACTGTACATTTAGAGCCTGCACGTAGTTATCCTAAGAAGTTTTGTGTGCCGCTTTTGGCCGCTTCACCCAAATCTTTGCATAAACCTTCGAGCCTGAGAGTCACTGCGCCTTGCTGTTATGAGCCCTGGGTACGGAGCTATTCCTGGTTGCTTTCTCTATACTCTCTCCATGCCTTTGTAGATAGTCCTCTTATTATGCAGATTCAGTGTGCCATCTTGTTCCTGCTATTACTCAGTTCTTGTAAAAACAGGTAATTACAAGCCTCATATACTTTAATACTGAAAAAGTCAGTATAAAAACTACATTCTTTGATTTAGTTGTAGCTAATAAAGCATCATGTTAAAAACAGAGCCTATATCCTATCATTAGCAGTAATCAAGGATGAACATATGGAAGGATAAAAGATTTGTTAATTCTAGCACACAAAGGACTGGGCTGTACTCTGTAGAATATTCTAATTGAATAGGTGAAGCAGAAAATGTGAGACACTCCTATGACCTGCTATGACTATAACACCCAACTTATGTCGGGGTGAAGCCCATTTTATATCAATCTATATCTAGTTTGTCTCTTGACACCCTAATACGTTTTTAAAAATTAGAAATAATAATCAACTCTTAGTTACATGTTATTTGGAAATATAATACAGCTAATATATAAAACTTTGCTATATGCAAAATTTGAATTTAAAACATTTTTAATATTTTAAAGTTATAGACCCCTATATTTGTATAAAAATGATATTATTGTGTATATTGTGACACATTTTTACAGCTAAGAAGGATCATTCTCACCAGAGTTTTGGTGATGAGAAAACTGTCTCAAAGAAATATTCTGCACATATTCTCCTAATTAACACCAAGCCAGGACACAGAAGCCTAAAACAGGAAAGTAAAACCATCAAATAGATGGGAAACTTCAGTAATGTGAGAGGCTAAAATTCTGAAGGAGTTTTAGTCTTGAAATACTAAAATTTTTGGAATCTATTATTAAAATTTTAAAGAATTTTTTATGGAAAATTTGCCATGGACTTTATAAATATTCAGATCTAGATTTAGAAGATACAGTTAGTATTGTTTAGAGAAGAAAGAAAGAGAAATAAAGGAAGGAAGGAAGGAAATAATAAAGGAAGGAAGGAAAGAAGGAAGGAAGGAAGGAAGGAAGGAAGGAAGGAAGGAAAGAAGGAAGGAAGGAAGGAAAGAAAGAAGGTAAGGAGGGAGGAAGGAAGAGAGAGAGGAAGGGAGCTAGGTAGAACACCCAAAATTCACACAACAAATAATGGAACATACTGGAAGTAGAAATATAGTCAAGTGAAATTTAAATGACTTTATGGTCAACACACTGGAGTTTTTAAGAGACATTTGAGACATGTACCAAAGTTAGAGAGGACAGTGAAACAATTATACAAACTTTCTTTGCTGTTCTGTCAAAGAGAATACTATGCTAAGATAGCATTCTAGACTAGGTGGTGGTTCAATAACAGTAATGATAAAAGTGATATTTATTGAGAGTTTATATTATGTGTCTCACCTTGTGCTAAGTGTATTACGTGGATTATGTCTTTGAACCTTAGTAGAATATAATGTATTATCCCCATTTCACAGAAAAAAACCTGAGGCTTAAAGATGTTAAATAACTTTATTTGTGTCATACAACAAAAGCCCAGTGAAGTCTCAATTTCAGCATAAGTAACTGCTCTTGAACTTGCCGTCCTGCATTTGAAGCAAGATTCCTTGGTGTGAGGTGATAGTTAAGGTACATATACACACATATGCACACATGCCAAATCATTAACAAATTAGATTTCAATATCAGAGGAAATGGCTGTTTATTAAGAACATATGGAAATAATGTTAAATGAAATTATCACATTCAGTGTATGCTTAGATGAGACATTGCTGGTCCCAAAACAGATACATGTGGACCTGGGTTAAAATTATTGGACAGAAGTGTTTTCATTTGTCATTTCCTAAAACTGAACACCAACTCTGAATGTCAAACCAGAAGAGCTGGCAGCGAAGAGTTCATTTCCCAGTCACTGGCTGGCTCCAGCACATTTTAGATGACTTGTGAGGACATCCATAATGTGACAAAGATCACAGGCAGAGATTTAGCAGCAAGGGATGGCACAACACATGGGGCGGGGACAGGTGGAGATGACACAGGTGGGGCGATAGCAAGTGCTGTAGCAGCAGACCTGGCCACAGGCTGGGCGGAGGCAGCAGGAAGGGCAGCAGCAGGGGCGGCAGCAGCAAGGGCGGCAGCAGCTGGAGCCACAGCAGCTGGAACCACAGCAGGAGGGGTGGCAGCAGCTAGAGATGCAGCAGCTGGGCCTACAGCAGCAGCTGGAACCACAGCAGCTGGGGCGGCAGCAGCTGGACACACAGCAGCAGGGCCTACAGCAGCAGCTGGAACCACAGCAGCTGGGGCGGCAGCAGGTGGTCCTACAGCAGGTGGTCTGGCAGCAGCTGGGGCGGCAGCAGGTCTCCTGGCAGCAGCCTTGGCCACAGCCCTGGTCAGAGCAGACGGAGCCACAACAGGAGCTGGTCATGGTGTCAGAGGGTGGAGGTTCTTGGTGGGTTTCTAAGAGAGTGTGGTTCTTGAGTTTGGAAGTCTCCTCATGCCATGGCCTCTTATATACCACCTGAATGGGGTGAGTTGTCAACACTATTTCCTTGTTTTTGTTTACCTAATATTTAAGTAATTATTGGGTTACACAATAATGTTTATCTATTTAATGGTTTAAACTTGTGAACATTTTTTTTTCCAAACATGATAAATTCTATCTGATTTGCTTTTCTTCTGAGTCATACTTGCTGCCATCTTCTAGACCACACTTTCCTCATCTCCCTTCACAGAGGGCTGTCATGTGATATTTGGTATTTGGAATTACAGTTCTTACACTCCCCACTCCAGCTCCTCCCCACTCTCCTATTCCTTATCTGAATGGGATTTGGGCAAAATATTTCTTGTTGTGCATTTCTTCCAATGACCAATGAGGACGAAATCCCACCTGCATTGTGTGGCATCTGGCACGGGACAAATAAAAAAATGACCCTTGTGGGTCATTGTCGAGTAATGGGGAAGGGGACAGCTCTACATATGTATGATATTGCTGACCTCTTCGCCCCTGGGATGGTCATGTTCTATATTCTAAAACCCTGGCAGGCAATTTATCTGTATGGTTCCTGTTACTACAGTGTTCCATAGCCCATTAAGTTGTTCTGTTGCTGTCATATAGGATTGTACCACATCTTACCAGCTGGTCTCTCTTAGGTTTTCAAAGACATAGCCTCATTTTTTAAATTTCTTATCTCATTCTTAATTTAAAATATTTCTTCAGTGGAGCTAGGAAATGTACGGCACAGGTTTTTTGGATTAATGTGAAAAGCAAATGGTTTTCAGTCAATCCAACCTTATTTAATTACTATTTGTACTATTTTCTATGGAGTGATTGTCCAGCCTGAGTGTGCATTGGAATTATCTGGAGGGCTTATTAAAAATACTGGGGCTTATTCCTGAGATGCAAGATTGGTACAGTACCTGCAAATTAATTAATATGATATACCACATTAACAAATTGAAAGATAAAAACCATATGATCATATCAATAGATGCAGAAAAAGCATTCGACAAAATCCAACATCAATTTATGGTAAAAACTCTCAACAAAGTGAGAATAGAGGGAACATACCTCAACATAATAAAGGCCATATATGACAAACCTACAGCTAACATCATACTCAATGGGGAAAGGCTAAAAGCATTTTTCTTAAGATCAGGAACAAGACAAGGTTGCCCACTTTCACCACTCCTCTTCAACATTATATTGGAAGTCTTAGCCACATCAATAAAACAAGAAAGAGAAATAAAAGGCATCCGAATTGGAAAGGAACAAGTAAAACTCATTATTTGCTGATGACATGATACTATATATAGAGAACTCTAAAAATCCCACCAAAAAACTATTAGAACTGATCACTGAATTCAGTAAAGTGGAAGGTTACAAAATAAATATTCAGAAATCAGTGGCATTTTTATACACCAATGATGAACTTTCAGAAAGAGAAATTAAGAAACAATCCCATTTATAATTGCGTCAATAACTATAAAATAGCTGGGAATCAAATTAACTAAGAAGGTAGAAGACCTGTTTTCAGAAAATTATAAGTCATTGAAAACAGAAATTGAGGAAGACACAAATAAATGGAAACATATATCCTGTTCATGGGTAGGAAGAATCAACATTGTTAAAATGGCCATACCATCAGAAACAATCTACAGATTCAATGCAATGTTTATCAAAATACCAATGGCATTGTTCAGAGAGCTAGAACAAACAATCCTAAAATTTATATGGAGCCATAAAAAATCTCGAGTATCCATGGCAGTCTTAAGAAAGAACAAAGTTGGAGGTATCACACTACCTGATATCAAACTATACTACAAGGCTACAGTAACCAAAACAGCATGGTACTGGCATAAAAACAGATACATTGATCAATGGAACAGAATAGAAAGCCCAGAAATAAATCCACACCTATATGCTCACTTAACAAATAACAAAAGAGGTAAGAATATACAATGGGGTAAAGATAGTCTCTTCAATAAATGGTGTTGTGAAAATTGGACAGATACATGCAAAAAAAGAAGCTGGACCATCTTCTTACAGTGTATACAAGAATAGACTCGAAATGGATTAAAGACTTAAGTGTAAGACCCAAACCATAAAACTTTCAGAAGAAAACATAGGCAGTAAACTCTCTGATATTACTAACAGGAATTTCTTTTTAGATATATCTCCTTGGGCAAGGGAGACAAAGAAAAAAATAAACAAATACGAGTACATTAAACTAAAAAGTTTTTGTACAGCAAAGGAAATGATCAACAAAACAAAAAGCCAACCAACTGATTGGGAGAATATATTTGCTAATAATACATCTGATATGGAGTTAATATCCAAAATATATAAGGAACTTATACAATTCAACAACAATAAAAACAAACAATTTAAATAAAAAACGGGCAGCAGACCTGAAGGGATACTTTTCCAAAGAGGAAATACAGATGGCTAATAGACATATGAAAAAATGCTCAAGGTCTCTAATCATCAGAGAAATGCAAATTAAAACCACAATGAAATATCACCTTACACCTCTCAGAATGGCTATCGTCAATGAATAAAAAAACAAGTGTTGGCAAGGATGTGGAGAAAAGGGAAACCTCATACATTGTTGGTGGGATTGCAAATTGCTACAGCCACTGTGGAGAACAGTATGGAGGTTTCTTAAAAAATTAAAAATGGATATACTTTTTGACTCAGCAATTACACTTCTGGGTATTTATCCAAAGAAAACGAAAACAATAATTCATAAAGATCTATGCACCCCAATATTCATGGCAGCACAATTTACAATAGCCAAGATATGGAAGTAACCTAAATGTCCAACAACAGATGATTGGATAAAGAAATTATGGTTCATATATACAATGGAATATTACTCGGCCATTTAAAAAAATGAAATTCTACATTTGCAACAACATGGATGGACCTAGAGTTATGCTGAGTGGAATTAGTCAGACAGAGAAAGATAAATAGCATATGATTCCACTTATATGCAGAATCTAAGGAACAAAAAGAACAAACTAATCAAAAATGACTCACAAATATAGTGGATAATTTGGTGTCAGACAGAGGGGAGGGGGTTTGGGAGGCTGGGGTGAAGTGTTAAAGAAGTAAAATTAGTAGTTGGTAACTGGGCATGGAGATGGGGAATAGGCATAGGGAATGCAGTTAGCATTAATATGATGGCTAGGTGGAGGGCCAGGGGAGGGAGGGAGCAATTGGAGAGATCGTTTTATGAACTATATAGATGTATACTATATCACTCACATTCCTGCTTTGTTGATGGGATAATGTGAGAGACACAAGTTGCCAGTCATTGGAGTTAAATGTGATTTAGAGTTTCCTCCTGGGGAAATATACAGTTTACTGGGAAGACCCCCAACACACACACACACACACACACACACACACA
>PVKZ01004535.1:0-79293 GCA_004027375.1 Macroglossus sobrinus | reverse complement strand
TTTCCTTTCCTTTCCTTTCCTTTCCTTTCCTTTCCTTTCCTTTCCTTTCCTTTCCTTTCCTTTCCTTTCCTTTCCTTTCCTTTCCTTTCCTTTCCTTTCCTTTCCTTTCCTTTCCTTTCCTAAGAGAAAACAACTAGCTAGCCCATTATACTCATTTCTGCACAATTAGAAAAGGTCTATCTGCATCTTTGTTTTACAGTGATGTATTTTGTGGCAATGACTGAAACAGGTTGACCAAGACTAGAGGGAGGTGGAGAGCTGTAAGAAATGGATAACAGAACATTACTTTCAAACTCAACACCAATTCATCTTGGGGCCAACGCAGGCCCAGGGTAAAAGTGTGGAATAGAAAATTTTTTCTTCACAGTATTGTAACCCCTCCCTCTCCATGGCCTCTGATTTTTGCATTCCTTGCTTTATTTATTCTTGAAGGGATATTGAATATATATGGTTTACATAGTACTAAGCCTTTTAAAAAAGTTATTTTAAACATTTTTAAACTGTTTTTTATGTTATATTAAGTTGTAGTCTGTTCTGACTGACCCGCAAGGCTGTTTGCTCTAGCCATCCATGTGTGAATCAGAATTGCGGGTCAGCACTCAGAGAAAAAGGAAAGCACAGTTCTTTTCACTGCTTGGTTGCACAAACATATGAGGAAACATTCTGTATTCTTGGGTGGAAGAGGCCTTTGCATCAGCTCAGGCTTTGGCATTGAACTGGATGTTCCCATCTGATAAGTCTGTTGATATGAGAAAGTTAAGTTGACTAGACTCTACATTGGTGCCATTGATGTGGTAAGAGAATATGCCATTACAAAAACAGCACTGCAGGGATGAGTGGGGTGTAGCACCCACCCTCAGTATGTCAAAGCTACAAGGCATAATATAACAGGTGCCATCAGAAAATAGAGGGTGTGGGACTTAAAGAAAAGACAAATGACAAAAAGAAGGTTTGAAGGAGGATATGCTTTTTTGCCGTAAGGGCTTTGCAACATTTTAGCAGACACAGGAACCAAGTTATAGATATTCTGAAATGTCAGACTAAGGAATTTGGCTTTATCTAATAAGTTAAAAGAAGGAATGCCAAATACACTGCTCATGTGCCACAGTTCATCTCTCTCCTTTACCTACCCCGGCCACCAACCCAGGAAAATAGCAGTAATTGATTGTGGCACTTTTTCCTTGCCTGAGTATGGCCTCATAATCCATATTTTTCTCAGCATACAAACCTAAAAATACCAAGTGTCTTGTGGCATCCGTGGAGGTACCCGTTCAGATTTGCCTTCAAGAGATACTTCCCTTGGAAGCACAGCTGATTGACACTCCCAATGGCTGCAGTGTGTGCAGAATTCATTCCACCAGAGTCAGGGAGACCAATCAGGGGGCTGTGGCAGTAAAAGCCTGGACTAAGGTAGTGGTAGTGGGAATTAAAAGGTACAGTGACACTGCTAAATTTACCTGAACTGACTATCCTTGTCACCTGCGTCTCTCCTATCAATGTGGAAAACAATGATAAATAATGGTGTTTTAACAGAAAGAGCACTGACATAGAATTTGGATTTCAGAAAGCCTGGGTTTGGCTCCAGCACTAAATAACCAGGTACCTAGCAGACAACTGCCACTCTCTGACCTCAGATTTTATCGTCTGTAAATGGACATGGTAAGGTGGGACAACTTGATCTTGAAATTTCACTCCTGTCTCTCATACTCACTCACCTTTTTAAGCTGTGGTAAAAATACATATAACATAAAACTTACCACCTTAACCATTTCTAAATGTATAGTTCTGTAGTGTTAAGCACATTCACATTATATGCTATCATCATCATCTTCCATCTCCAGAATTCTTTTCTTCTTGCAAAACTGAAACTGTACCAATTAAACAACTCTCTATTTTTCTGTGCCCCTGACAACAGCCATTCTATGTTCTGTCTCTAAGAATTTGAGTACTATAGATAACTCATCTGAGTAGATTCTTACAGTACTTGTCCTTTTGTGTCTTATTTCACTTAAAATAATGTTCTTGAAGTTTATTCATATTGTAGTATATATTTGTATTTCCTTCCTTTTTAAGGCTAAATAGTATTTCTTTGTATCTATAGACAACATTTTGTTTATCTGTTTATCCATCAATGGACACTTGGGTTGCTTTCATCTTTCGGCTATTGAGAACAATTCTGCTGTAAACCTGAGTGTATAAATATCTTCAATTCTTGGGGGCATATACTGTCATATTGTAATTTATAATAAAAAATATATATTTGGTCTTCATCAGTTCTTGGCACTGAGCTTCTAACACCCTTTGAATTTCCTAAGTGATGAGAATGATAAAGTTGTCTTGTATTGTGTTAATGAGATGCTTTTAGAAAAGCCTTGGGTAACCAAAGGATGAGGGCTAGTTCCCAAGGGAACAAAACCTGTAATTAGGAGATAGAAACTTTCAGTCCCCACCCTCTCACCTCTGAGATGGGGTGAAGTATTCGAGGTTGAGTTTAATCACCAATGGCCAATGATTTAATTAATTATTCCAGCGTAATGTAGCCTTCATAAAAACCCCAAAGGAAAGGATTTGGAAGAGCTACTGGGTTGGTGAACATGTGGAGATTCTGGGAGAGTGGTGCACATGGAGAGGGAATAAAGGTTCTGAGCCCTTTTCCCCATACCTTGCCCTATGCATCTCTTATCAGGCTCTTTCTGAGTTATATTCTTTTGTAATAAACCAGTAATCTACTACATAAGATGTTTCTGAGTTCTGTTAGCTGCTCTTAAAATTAATTGAACCCAAGGGTCATTGAAACCTCCTATCTATATAGCCAGTAGGTCAGAAGCACAGTTGACAACCTGAACTTGCAACTGATGTCTGAAGTGGGGGCAGAGGAAAGAATTGTAGGACTGGACCCTTAACCTCTGAGATCTGGTGCTATATCCAGATAGTGTCACTTGCTTGGTGGTGTGGAAAAAAACCCACACATCATAATTGGTGTCAGAATTCTAACACACAGAAATAGAGTTACTGGAGCATACAGCAGTTTGCTCTTTTTAAAGCAGTGCCTTCCCAAACTTTCCAGCAAAGTACCTGCAACAGCCATTATGTCTAGAATTGGACAACACATCATAATCTCTTTTAAATTAACACTAATACAAATTTGGCACTCTGCATTACACTGTATCCTTATTTGTTTTAATATAAAAATATTTTAAATTATACTCCAGTTTAAGGAAAATTTTACAGAGTCCAGGAAAGTCTCTGTTCCAAGACATGCCCATTTATGCAATGGCTTTCCCAAGCTCTGCCATGACTGCAGCACCCAGTTTGATGAGCACACAAAATTAGGCTAAGATCCTTTCTAGCTCTAACATTCTGTGACTTAAAGCAACACCCACCCAAGGGAATCTTCATGTTAAACAAAGATAAAGTGAGAGAAGAAACCTTGTTATTAGCCAAAAGGAATGAGTCAGTAGAGATGGGGATTTCAGGCATTAACGTGTCTTTGAAGGAGACTGGAAATGGAAAGGGGTACATTTCTTGAGCTGAAATGTCACATGGGCACAGCCCCTGGTGGGTCTTGCACAAGAGGAGCATTTTATTAATAGAGGCTGCGCCCTCCCTGGGCTTGTTTCCCAGTGTCTGCAGATCTGAGGGAGTTCTAAAAGATATTCCCAGTTATGATTCATCCATATGTCATCATAACAGAGTAGTTGCCCTGTACATGAATTCCATGGCAAATTAGGGAAGAATCTGTGTAAATTTTATGTTGCATTTTACATTGCCTGAATATTTGGATTTTCCTTTGGGGTTGTTTATGAGCAGAGTGGGAGGTACGTGACAAGAGGGGTCACTGGTCACAAGAGCCTT
This sequence comes from Macroglossus sobrinus, assembly GCA_004027375.1. Taxonomy (NCBI): domain Eukaryota; kingdom Metazoa; phylum Chordata; class Mammalia; order Chiroptera; family Pteropodidae; genus Macroglossus; species Macroglossus sobrinus. Next base: position 75,438 of record PVKZ01004535.1, on the reverse strand, counting down.
TTCGCGATTCTGTGAAAGCGAAGCTGAGAAAACACCCTGAGAAGATACTGTAACTATATGTGTAGGCAATTCCAGGTTTTTCCAAGGAAAAAGGAACAAGAAGCCATTGGCAATCCTCCTAAATCAATCTAGCCAAGACTGTAGCTTCCACTTGCCATTGGTTGAGACTTCGACCGGAGCTGGCTTTGGACTGGTTTGTATTTCACTGCTTTTGATTTCCCTTGATGATCTGTGGTAGAAATGCAAACAAGTGGGAAAGTATAAAAGAAAACAAATGGGAGACAGGAGGCTTGAGAAATGCCTAAGGGAGTAAATGGTTCTTGGATGCATAAACTTTTACATGAACTCCTCAGAGGGAAAGGAATAAAACTGAAAATCAAAGTTAATGTTAATATTAATTCCATATTCTATTACTTTTACATCATCACAGGATGTGAGGAAAATGGTAATGGTCAACACTCTCACAATAATTGCCCACAGATATACTCATGCTAAAGACATTTCTCCCAGATTCCCTTTCGAGAATAAAAGGTTTAGTTCCCCAACTGCTGGAAGTGTCACCAGCAGACAATCTTTAGCTGCCAGCTCTCATCCAGAAATGTCACAGCTAAAGAGCTGCTTTGCCCAAGGTAATGGCCCCTTTGTCAGACTTACTGCAAACCCATGATATAGCAGATAACTTACAAGAGGCAGAGAGAGGGAGGGTAGATCAAAAATGGCCTTGGGTTCATGACTGGCAACTCCAGTACTGGTTGTGAGGTGGGTGGTATAAGCCACTGACCTTGTAAGGCAGCAGCAGGAAAGGCAACCAGGAAAGAGGCTGATGACTTCAGGCCTGCTGATCTGAGAATACCCTCAGTGAAAGTGAAACCAGGGCAGGGTGGCAGACCATACACGTCATCCTCCTTCAGTGCCACGAAGACAGGTAAGACCTGGAACAAGAGTGCAGCCCCAAGGAGGGTCGGGAATAGGAACACCCTGTTAGCTCAGATAACTCCAAATTGGCAGAGAAACCTTGAACAGACTGAGAAACTAATTACCTAAGAAATCACTGAATTTATTTTTTTTTCATATGACTATGAACTTTGTATCTGCTACATGGTGTTTGCCATTTGAGTGATCTTTTACTGCTTTCCACTGCTAGGGTTTAGACATGCTAGGGCATGTTTTCTAACCTGAGGGCCAAAGCCAGGAGAAGCCTGCTGCCATGGAGGCCTGCTTCCACCTAGGATGGAAGTCAGGTCACATTTGCTGCTGTGATTCTGACATGGCTCAGTAAACAATACAACAAAATTCTACTTGCAAGGATATGGAAGCTACTGAGATGCCCTGCTCGAATCTTCCTCTAGGAGACTCTTCTGCAGGGAACACAGTTACATGACAGCATCTAAGCAGTGCACCTTCAGGTTCATTATGGCAGTCATGCCAGGTCACACATCTCCAGGCTGTCAGATACTATAAGCCAGGCCATTCCTATCCTCTGGTGGAATTCTCTTCTGGGCACCTCTGGCCCAGCAGTTCCCTACTGGCCCAGCTGGGACTCTCAGGACTTTCCCGAGATCTGAGGCTCTTCTGCTCAATCTTCCTTTCCTTTTTTTTTTTTCCTCACAAGTGTTGTATCTGTATTGCAGGACGAAGGCCCTCTCCTCTTACACCTGTTCTCTCCTCTTTATCACAAATGTCTCCACCAATATAAATCTCTTGCATGTCTACTCTGGTATTGGCATCTGCTCCTCAGAGGACCTGTATTGACACCAAGAAGAATGAAGATATTCTCTAGAAAGAACTCTGTAAGAAAATAGGAAATGATATGACTATCTTGACCCAAGAACAAAACCTCAGTATGGGTTTCCAGTAGAAATTCTGAGTGTAGCATGTCATTCTTTATTTGAATCCCTCCCCAGCCAAGCTCTCTGGACTCCTATCTGGGTTCTGAGGCCATAGATTAACTTACATTAAATTTTGTGACACTTTGGAGGGTTCTCTACCAGATTATAACCCAACAGGAGTGAATTATTCTCCCCAATATTGACATTGAGCCCAGCTTGGACTCCCTAAGATCTCCAGCTATTTCCAGTGATGACTCTACCACCCAGGCCTGTAATGGTCATACTGGGAAGACAGCTATGTTGTAGGAAGTACTTATGTGGAATAGCATTAGAGCAGGTACCTGCTACATTAAAATTAATTGAACACTGTTTGTTTTTTATTGTTTTATTTCCTCTAACTACACCTCTCCAACCTCAGAATCCCTTGGTTCTATTTAGTGTAGGTCTTGCCACCTGACCAGACTGCAAAGTCAATGATATCATGATATTATGTGTGAATTTTATTTTAGAGCTGTATTTCATTTAACTCTTATAGTTCCAGGCCTACGAGTATTATACAAATACTTTTAATGATTATATTTCCAATTGCTGTTCTGCTTAACAATGAAGGCTTTCTTTGTGAGGATATTAAAAATAATGAACAATTCAGAGAAATAAAATGAAACCGTTTCTTCAAAAGACTAATTTCTCAAGTCACTACTGACCATCAGACAAAGCAATGGTGATAGTGATAGGCTGGGTGGGAGAATGATGAAACAAGATGATTAAGACCTTGGGGACTGGAACCCAGTACTCTTAGATTTCTCTCAAAGAGTATGTATATTCCCCAAAGGAGATCTCCACCTGCTCAGCAGCCCTGCTCTCATGAGCCATTGTGCTGGTTCCTGCTCCAAATCACTGTGTGACATGCCCTCCTTCAGATTCAACTCTACTACCAGCTGTGGCTGCTTGCATCAGAAGTCTGCATGCCAACTACCATCTCAACTTAGAGTGCTTTGATGTGGAGTTGATTTTTTAATCAGTGCCACAAGTAGTAGAAAGGGATCTGGCCAAGGGCAGAAAAAGGGCTACTGGTAGTAGGGGAGGTTTTGACCAAAGACAGGAAACCTTCAGTGGCACCATTGTTTTCTTCTGCACATCTTGACTGTGCTACAAGCAAATGCAGAGAAAAGCAGAGATTGAATTCGAGGTGGACCAGCCCCTCTGGAGAGGGAGGAAATACAGTGTTGTGTCAAACAATTCAGGTGTGTGGGAGAGGAAAAGGGAAACTGGGAGGGCTGTGTTGGGATAAAAATCCCTGGGAGGGTGTGAGCCTGGAGTTGAATAACTGGTCCAGTGAGAATGAGGAAGTGGGAAAAGTGAAAGAGAGGCGTTTGGGGTCAGGAGGACTTATTCATTATAGTTTAGATGTTCCAGATCACAGAGGAGAATTTTATATGTGAAATAATAAGGTTTTCAGATGAAAAGTCAGCACATCAATACATACTTTATATCCCCTGAGAAGTATTTACTCTTTGAGATATGCTTTAAGAAATGATACCTAGCCCATTTGGGCTTTGGCAGAGCACTGGCTTGGCTGAGACCACCTCTAATTCTGATTTGAATCCATATGGCCAAACCAACATCTTACCGGCAATGCTGTTACTAAAAAGCAAATCTTTTTACTGATGTCCAAATCAGGGCTTCATCTGGATGAGATTTCAGCTCTGGTGCAGGCCAACTGAAGGGATAGCTGGAACTCTGTAGCCGAGCCACAGGCCAGCAGGGAAACTTGCAGCCATTCTGGCCTCCCCAGCTTCTTTAAATTGTCAGGGCCCCTGGGGAAGGCTAGTCCTCTGGAGACCTGCCCTGGTTATCCTGGAGCAGAGCCCAAAGCCCAGGATAGGCCTGTAGGAGGAGGAAGTGTGGTCATTTTTCATAACATTTTATGTCACTCTGCAAATGCTGAGTCACCCTGCATGCAGTGAGAGGATGGGCTGAGAGCATGCTGCTGCCTGGAAAGTATGAAATGAGAAGTCATCTCCATTGACAGGAATGAATGGACCTGTGCTCACATCCTTCAGTCCTGTGCCTAAGTCACAAGGGTCACTAAGTCATACCAGGAAGACATGCAAAGAGCCAGAAAGATGGTGAGCTTTTTCCTTATACAACCTATGTACAAAGGAGAGGCTGCATGTGGAGAGGATCATACTTATGTTTCAGATCTCGTTCTCAGCAAGGAAACTTCAACTTTTTCATACCCTTTCTATTTATTCTTTAATATCCCAGTCTCCGCTTAAGATGATTTTGAAGATGATTAAGAGGAGGCTTGAATCTTAATGGGCTATTGTTGTTACAGGATAAAGTTTCAGCCCTTGGCCTGGCATTAAAAAGCCTACAATTGTCTAGCCCAATCATAAAAAGCATCATGACTGAGAACAGCCCTAGCCTGGAACATGACTTATATTGAGGCTGTAACGATTTGGTTCATTCCCAAGAAATTCCTCTATTGCTCTCCTGGTAACCATCTCCTCCAGCTGACTCGTACTCCTTTCCCTCCTCTCCTTCCCTCTGAGGTTTTTTTTTTTTTAAAGAATTTTTGATATAAGGTCTATTATATCCTATATGTTGTGCTTGGCACTAGGAATTCAAAGAGAAAAAAGGTAGTATTTCTAATAGTAAAGCTTGTCTTTCTCCACATAGGAATATGTTAATAGGTGCCAAATAAATATTTGTTGAGTTCTTAGCTTTAGAGTTTTAGATGAAAGGTCTGAAATGCCTTCATGATATTCTTGTTATTTATTTCTAAGCTAAACTTAATATTCCAGGTGTGACCAAATAGGAAAGTCTGAACCTTCCAAATGGAAATAGTAGGAAATGATTGCTCATGGCCTAGAAAGATTTGCCCCAGGCTTGCTTTAAAAGCCATCAGCCTCATATAGCTTTGTGTGTGTGTGTGTGTGTGTGTGTGTGTGTGTGTGTGTGTGTGTGTGTGTGTACCCTGTGGGCTACAAGAGAAGCATGGGACTGTGGGAAGAGAAGCGTGGGAAGCAAAGTACAACCCCTTTCAAGTGAAAAATTCATCAGAAACTAATTGACTTTAGCCTGGGGATTCTAATAAAAGGCAATGGGGAAATAAAATTCAGTTTACAAAATTTTGAATTACATGCAAAATTCAAGGCGCAAATCCCTCACCTAAAGTCATGCTTACCTCCTGATTCCCAAGCCTCGTCATTCAAGCAGAGACTTACACTGCCTGAGGGTACAACTGGTTCTTTGACCTGTATAAAAATCCTTTGATTCACTATTTCTGATTAAATGCCAGAAAATAATACATTTTAGTTCTTTAAAATGTACAGCTTCTCTCTGCAAAAGAGCTCCGGTAGCCCCAATAATGCCTTTCTTCCACTGTTCCTCAGGCCCCACATTTGTTTCTGCTCCCCTGATGGACTCTCATGTTTCTGTCTTTTCTATGTCGATACTTGTGGAGCTGCACTGAAGTGCAGCAGCCCTATTAATGAGCCACACTGCATAGCCAGTTTTATTGAATAACCTAATGTCTATTGAGCAGAATGTGTGGGCCTAAATTCATGGCTCTATTCCAGGTGTCTCCTTGTGGCTACCTGCTATCATATTCTTTAGTCTGTATTTGTGGCCCTTTATTTGTTACTTCCACCTGCAGGTGAGGCCAGCTTTTGGTGAGCAATGTGAATTTATTGCATTGATCATGTGCTTCTGATCCACAGCAACCTAGCTAACATTCCTGCAATCCTATGTTCTGTTGTTTCAACAGATGCCGTATGTCACCTGCAGCTGTCATTGTAACAATAACAACCGTCATAAAACTTTACATTTCTGCAGGAGTTAACAAACTACAAAGGGCTTTCACACACATCATTTTCTCACTTAGCCACACATTGGACCATGTTATTTCCCTATTATTCTTCAGTGGCTCCTTTTGCTTGCAGGTTGATGTCCAGGCTCCTTACCACGGCATTCAAAGCACTCATGGTTGTGGCCACTCACTCTCTTCCTAGTCTCTTTTATGGCTTCTCCGTATCACCTACCACTTCATGCTCCAGTAACATCAAAGTGCTTTTGTTCTACACCTGTCATCCTTTTTCTCATCCTCCATATCTTGGCTTTTGCTGACCCTACATGTCCTTTCTCATTTTTTCTAGCTCTTTTCTTCCCACGTCAGCCACTATCAGGCCCTTACTTTTGTGATTGGCTTATTTCAATAAGTATAATGTCCTCCAGGCTCATCCATGATGTAGCATGTGTTGAAATTTTCTTCTCTTTTAAGGCCAAATAATACTCCATTGCATATATGTATCACATTTTTTGTATGCAGTCACCCATGGATGAAACTATTGTATTTTACAGGTGTCTGTGTTTGTCTCTCCCCTGAAGTTAGATACTTGTCTAATACTTCTCTGCATCCATGCACCAAACACAGTGTTGTCTCAGTAAATGTTGGATGAAAAAATGAGTCAGTCAATTAATATTTCGATCATCACAACAGTTAAGCAGACTCTTCTGTTACTACTTCCATTTTACAGATGAATAACCCTGACTTGGAAAAGTAAAGAGACTTTCCATTATACTCGATTGCTTTTCTTATCTTACTTGTAATTATACTGAGTAGAAATCATCCTGCTTTGTCCAGACATCATACTCTATTTTAGACCTCAATCACAGAGTTTCATTTTTATAATGGTGATTAAACTTCTAGGGAAAGAGATGGTGCAGCTCTTAGAATGATGCAGAGGTAAAGCCAGGGACATTTTGGGCCTGAAGATGAGCAAACAGTCAAAGCACAGAATCCATTATGGTACAAGATCCTAAAAGAGTGGTTCTCAGCCAAGGGCACTTTTACTCTCCACCACAGGGAGCATTTGGCAATGTCTGGGGACATTTTTGATGGCCATGACTGCAGGGAGGTGCTATTAGCATCTATTAGGTAGAGGCCAAAGATGCTGCTAAATACTCTACAATGCACAGGACAGCCCCCACTTTCAAAAAAGAATTATCTGGCCCAATGTCAATAATGCAGAGGTTGAAAAATCCTTTTCTAAAAAGAGGTGTTAAGGACTGAGTAGCATCAGCAAGAGGGGACAAACAGTCAAGGTCATGGGGTCTCTTGAGGAGAATCAGAGGGCAGACTTGTGAGAGTCCAAGCCAGGCTGATAGATAGTTAAAAAAAAAAAGCCTTTTAGTAAGTACTTAGTGACTTGCTAATAGGTTAGGACTACTGGTTTGATGAACCCTGAAACCCTGGGGCTTTTTTAATGTAATGGGTTAGTATCTTCTCCAACTTATTATGATATTATGTATGTGTTGCCATCAGGAATGAAATATAAAAATGACATATTGACTATGTCAAAGATACATATGTGTAAGCAAAATAATGCTGAATGGGGAAAAAAGCAGGATGTAAAGTACCAAGTGTATGCTAGTACATATATGTTTAAATATATATTAATGTACATAGACAAAGGTTAGGAAAGTTTGGAATAATACTGAGCTCATATCTAGTTGTGATCTTTGTTAAATTTTTACTTTTAAAATGTATTATATAAATGTCCACTCAGAGTTTCAAAAATCAGGAGTGTAGCCCTTCTTTCAGATGAACAGCTACCATTTAATGGGCTTTTACACTCCTCTAAGCATGGTGCTGAGTACCCTATAGACTTTATTGTACTAAACCCTAAATAACCCAATAAAGCATCTGCCTGCTTTTCAGATGATAAACCTGAAGTTTGGTGATTAAGTAATTGACAAGTTCACAAAGTCACAAACATTAAGCTGGGATATTCAGCAACTGCTCTGTGCCTGTTTTACGGTCTGTAGGATATGCCAAACTGCTTGTGAGATTTGGTAATCTAACACTGTGGCTGGTTTTATCAACAAGTAGTATGGCGTTCCTGGTCTGACTTACCAAATAACTAACTCTCTGCAATTTGGCAGCTGGCAAGCAGTTGGTATTATCTGCCCAGCAGTGAGATTCCTCTTGACTTCTTCTGTGGTCATGACCCTTGAGGTTTCAGCTTTCACATGAGAAATACAACAGTTTATCTTTAATATACTGATATTATGACCTATGTTGGGTCTTACTCATTTCATAAAACCAAAATGATTTCTACATAGTATTTATAACTGTTCACAAAACAGAAGTAGCTGAATATGTCCCTAAAAAAAATGATCTAATTTTAACTACAAATCATTCAAATTGTTGCCATGCCATGTAAAAACAGTTTCTTTGGTATTTGTCAGAGAATGATCCAGTTTTAATCCTTTACTCATTTTTTATTGGTGACTTATATTTCAGGTTTCTGAAATGTAAACAACACAATATTGCCATTTTATGGGACTCCAATTGCAAAGATGAGACCCAAAGGTTATGCGATTGTTGTGACAACCAGACAACATGCCTTCCTGTGAGCCTGGGAGCACACAGAGATTTTATTTGCTCTGTGGTTTTTGTCTTGGGTCAGGGTGCTCACTATTTATCGTGCAGTATTTTTCAATAAGACCTATATGAGAGTGAGGAAAGCAGGCTAGGGCAGCGAGGAGCTGGGCAGGGCTGTGACACCCACCCACAGTGGGGAGCGCTGGAGCATAAACCTTACCCCAGTCTTGTCTCCCACTTAAGTAAGGGTAAGGCCTTTTGTACAATCCTCCAACAGTCTGTCACTGGTGTAGACTGACAAAGCCCTGCAAGTAGGGGTATAAGCTCTCCAGTGAGGAGTCACCTATGAGCCAAGAGCAATTAGAGGCCAAACTCCCAGCACCTAGTAGAGGAGTGAGAAAATGGGAGTGGTAGGAGACAATGAGTGCACTGAGCCAATGAAAGGGATTACATGGAATCATCAAAAAAACATCTACTAAAATTCTTTTCTCTCTCTCTAAGATCAAGGTTTTCTAAAGAACACTGTAAAAGATTAATATGTAAAGCAAGAATGAATAAAACAAATAGATAAGTACACTTACATAACATACCTTTCCACTACCCTTTCACTATTATAATTCTTGTTTTTATCTTATTCTTATTCATAAATCTGGATAAGAATGTATTTTTGTAGCTTATCTTAATGCAAAACCCCAGTTCATGTACAAGACCCAGGGCTTCAAATATCTGAAGTCCTTACCACCACTTGAAAACCGCCAATTTGAACTTCCTTAGCTGAAGAAATGAAATTGGCCTGGTCTGGCCCCTTCCACGAGAGGTGTTCGGGACCATAGCCACTCAACCCAGGCTCTTATTTTCTCAGCATGAAGAAGACACTGCTATGGTAGGGGACAGTACCTCCTCCTTAGCCCCATGCTTCATTTTTCTGAAAAATGCAGTAAAACAAAACAAACAAACAAACAAAAAACAAAAAACAAAAAAGCTTAGTTTCATTGGGCTTCCTAACCCAGCAGTGAGATTCCTCTGGCTGTCTTCCTCAGTTAGAGGAAGGTTGCCCCACACCTAACTGTCTCCTCATCTTTACCTTTTCTATTCTAATTTAGTGGAGAAAAGCATCCCTCTTGGCCTCTTGCCTCTTACCAAACTAGTAAGGCCCCAATAAGGACCAAAAGTTACCTTAGATGGTCCCCATAGCAATATTCTCTTTCCTGACACTAGTGCTTTTAGTTAACTACCATTATAAAAATCTCAGTTTGAACCAGAACATTACTTTTAAAAACACATTTAAATCAAATTTGACAAAGATTTTACACAGAGCTATAAAGTGGTTTCACCACAGTGATTTGTAAATATCTAGATGTGGTTTATGATAACGGTCCTTGATTTACCCCATAATTATCATCATCCTATCATTATGATGAATGGGACAGAGGTTTGTGTGAAGATTTATATATATATATCTAAGATGTAAAAACATTTAGAGAAAATAATACACATAAAGGATCTTCATGGATAAAGATTTGAAGGGTGAATTGGTGTGTCGGGACTTGAATGATAAATTTGGAATGGGCTTGTCTATTTCCCACTTATGTTACAGTATGAAAATGCTGCTACAAAATTTTTATCTACAGGTAAAAGCTACAGAACACTTTTTATGAAGTAATGAGTCTCCATCATCTGCTTTGCCATAGGGCCAGCTGCAAATTTTACTTGGACACCATCACAATTTGGCACATTATAGTTTAAAATCTACCAATCTAAGATAGCTCATTACTAAACTATTGGCAACTACTGAAATTGACCAGGTTTCCCAGCAGAAAGAAACTTCTCTACTCTCAGAAACTCATTTGGTAGAACACTTCATTCCCTTGGAGGACCTGAAGTTACCACTGCCACATCATGAAATGAAGAGCTGCCAAGGGGTTGATTTCTTGTTTAGTAAGCAAGATTCTGAGCTCATTTGCATCTATTGGATAAAGAATAGTTCTCCAAGTCCTGGATAATGTGAGATCATCAGTAAAATTTACAGAGAAGAACAATGAATGTAATTTAGAGAAAAATCAAGAGTCATTTTATAAAGTTGAGAGCCTGCCAGCCAAGGAGACTCATCGACACTCATAGTCTCGTCCTTCTCCTTAAATCATATTACTTACCCACACTGGCCCCAAACACACAAGCATGCACCCAGGCAACCTCATGCATGCACATACCTGTAGACCTTAAAAGAGGAACTCTATCCATGCTTCTATTGCTCAAGTCAGATATCTTTATCCCAAGATTCCCATCTGATGAGAAAAAACACAGTAGTCATTTCAAAAGGAAAACAGGAAAGTAATTTCTTCCCATATGATTGCTTTGGATCTGTTGGAAGAAGAGACTCTGTGTTTGCCCTCATTTCTAGTTTCATGGGCAGTGAATTCTGGAAACCAACCCATGTTCCAGCCAGCCAAACAACCTGTGATGAACTGCATGATAAGAATATATGGCCTAGGGTGTCCATGGAGTGAGAGAGTCCAGTTAGCCAAAGAAACAAACCCAAGTCAAAGAGAGAAGAGTTCATTTGGCATTACCAGCAGAAAGAGAGAAACATGTAGACTACTGAAAGATTTGTTAAAATTTCAATTGCTGGATCCCATCCCCAGAGAATTTGAATCAATGGATTGAGGATGAGGCAGGCTGGAGGCTTTGAGTTTCTAGCAAGTTCTCAAATTTTACTAAGATCCAAGGACCACATTTTAGGATCCAATGGTCTAGACATCCCAGGGACCTGTATTGTACTTTTTGTTCTAGGACAGGGCTGGGAATGCTAAGGGAGGGAGGCGAGAAAATGGTGAATTAGGAAGTTAATGCACTGTTTATGACTCATGTAATCTCTGCAGCAAATCCATACAATAGGTATGATTGTCTCACCTTTCTTATGAGAAAAGTTTCTGGGAAAGGTTATTTCTCAAGTTCACATAGCTAGTGTCTATGAGAATCTGATCTAATTGATCTGGGGGCCCAAGTATTAACTTGCCTATAGCTATCAGCTACTTGTCATGTTTAGCAGAGTGCCACTGGTTTTGGACTTTAACTTTGAACCAGATGCCAAAACAGGAGACCATTAACCCCACATTATAGGGATTCTTCCCCAGGATCTACAGTGAAAAGTATAGGTTTCTAAAGTCACCTCTTTGAAAAATTTTTTATCATGTTTTAGGATTAGAGGAATTATTGATAAAGGGAGACATTAGTAAGCAAAGACATTGAGGGAAACTTGTTTGTAAAGTTAAGAATGGTTGCTGATTTCTTCTAATTCTCTTGAGGCAGTAGATTCAGGTTCTAGAATTATCACAACTGAGGCATAATTAACCATCATATCTCACATTGAAGAATGACCTGGCCAGTGGTTGTGACTCATTTATTTATGGACTGTATCAACCACGATCTCTGCAGGAAACAAATGGCCCACTTAAATTAAGGTAATCTGAGAATTGTTCATTAAGGGAACTATTTTCAACCTGAAGGCAAGTGGGGAAACCAAAAGAGAGATAGTGCAGTCCTCAGAAGGAGGGAAGTGTGTAGAGATGACAACTTTGAAAAGAATAATGACCTTTGGTCAAGGTGAACCTGAAGCCTGCAGAATAAATGTCCTAATCCATTGGTCTGTTGTTCAATGTTTAATAGCTGGCTCTTTGTAAATCTTTTTAAGTTTATAGTATCTGCCCATTTTTCTGGTGTATATACTCTTTCCATGGCCTATTTTAAGCTACCAAAGTGATCATTGGAAACAGAATTGGCAAAAGGTGTGCACAGTCATATCTAATAAGCTATTCTGAGCAGGCTCCAGTCCACCACTGCCCCAACCTCACTCCTACCCTGTCACCCTAATCTCCAGCCAGTTCTTTCTATTGATGACACCCAGCTGGAAGCCAGAAGGGAAAAGGATCCAAGGAAGCAGTTCTCATGAACAGCCTCTCAGTCTGCCATGATGGGACAGCATGAGGAAAAGGAGAAGAAGGAGAAGAGCTTCACAGAGGTGCCCCTGGGTCAGTGGTTTGGCCTTTTGCTTCAGGCTCCTCAGGCTCTTAAGATCCCACCACTTGTCTACTCTCAACCTTTTCCTGGTTGCACTGTAGAACGCCTGTGTGCTGCCTAATTAACCCCAGTTCTATTATAAGAGCAAGATAAATCTGACATGGGTTGAAATTGAGAAGAGGACATCTCATTTGAAGACTTAAAATAGTGCCTATTACAAGTGAGCTCCTAATAAATGTTACATATCATTATTACTAAATGTTGAGATGAAAGGCACTTATGTTAACACATGAGAAAGTTAAGAGTAATCTTAGATCATCTTCAGGTGTAGTGAGGATCAGGAAAACTCATATAGAATGATAAACTCTAATTTCTGGAAAGGGTTGTTGAGGACAGTTAGTCCAAGTTCTCAACCAATGGGGAAATTCCTCCTGCTATCAGTTTCTGCAGGAACATCTCATCTCCAGTGACAGGAATTTTCTTCTCAAGGCTGCTTATTCTACTGCTAGCTCTGCCCACAATTCTGAATCAAAATCAGCCTCACAGCAATGCACAGTTCTTTGGTCCTACTTGGTCCTGCTGGAACAACAAGGAAAAGTCTGATCCCTCTCTGCCTGGAAATAGTTGGCATTCTTGGATTTACCAGCAACAGCAACCAAATCTGTTAACATAACTCGAAAGCAAGTTATGTTAAGTCACAGAGCTGGGTGACTGAAAGCTGACCTGTGGAAGGTTGGTGCCAGAAGGATCTCAATACTTGAAACCACTGGACAGTCCTTCAGTCCCCATGGATCAGACACAATCATGTTTCATCTTTGTATTACTCATTCTGCTTACCACTGAGAGTTGCACAGAGAAGGCCTAAATGACCAGCTTACTTCAAATGTCACCTTTGACTGGGGGAGCAGAAGTCACCTTGATTAACATGCCCACCAGGAATGCACACCATGAGAATGGAGTAAGCCTCAAATAAACAAAAACAAACAAACAAAAATCTCTAACCAAAATGTAAGGTGATCGGAGTGTGATGTCTTCTAAAACAACCCTTCAAATATTTGAAGACACTGCTCTGACATAGGCATTTCTTCTACTGGCTAAATATTCCAAATATCTTCTATAGTAGTAAGCACTCATAATGAGTTTGGCTCAGGCATTAAACTAACCTGAGTTCAAATCCTTGCGTGCCCCCTATTTCTCATCTATGTGACTTAGGGAAAGTCATTTAGCTCATGAGGTCAGTTTCTTCATCTGCAAATTGGGGGTAAGAATAGGAACTCATAGAGTCATTAGAAAATGAAATGAATATGTTAGAGTAGTATTTGGCACCTTGAAAGTACTCAAAAATCATAAGTACTGTTATGAAAATTCTAGTTTAGCACATTTATACTTTTGCTAACATAGTAAAATGCATTTCTTTTAAAAAACAGAATCATAAGTTATTAGCTAGATATTACTTAATTATGCTATGTATGGATAGCTACATTATGGAGTCATTTGAAAAGCATAAAAATGCCTAGATAGAGCCTGCTCCTTTCTTGATTATGTTTTAATTGCTACTGAGTGTTCTTTAATATAACCCTGATTTTTCTTTCCACAGGAAAATCATAAAAATTCTGAAAATTTCAGAATCATTACAGCAATACTCTTTCCCTTACAACTCCTCCCCACCTCCCACTACTCCAGACCTGAAAAGCCCAAAGGTGACTTCATCTGGGTATTGAGCCAATATTATTTAAATTATTACAAAAAAAAAAGCTTAAAATCAAACAGATGAGTATCTTAGCAATAGAAGAACCCAATAGCAGAATCCTTTGGCAAAATGCACTAGCACTACTATGCTCTAGGCTTTAGTGAACAAGACAAACACCAAGATCCCTGTCCTCATGGAGCTTACATTCTATCTATATATACGTAGTATGTCTACCCTACATTTACTCCATTATACTACAAATAAATGTACACATATTTTTTTATCCTGCTGTTTCCAAGTTATTCAGATGCTTTGCCTGTTAATCTTTTTTTCCAATGCCTGTAGCATACAAGGTGTTCAATACCATTTAATGGATTGATGAATAAACAAATGAATGGTAAAATGAATGAATGAACCCACATATTCACAATATTCCTTGCCTCCAACATGCAATGTCAGATTTTCTCAAACAAAATTTCCCTCTGTGGATGAAACATGCATGGAGGTGTTGAAGTATTGAGAAAACCACTGCTGATTGCCTTTTCTTCTGAAAGCAGGCAGAGAATGGAGCAATGTTGTACTTAGGACAGGAGCCCCTGTGGATAGTCAATTACAGCTGTTTCTCCTTTCTCCGTAAAGCCCGAGAAGGTGCCACCATGGGACACTGTTGATGGAAATATCGCCTGTGCAGACAGTTAGGTTCAGCTCATGCTGTCAGGAACCCAGGAGCTGCTGCCAGGCGCTGCTCCTCAAACACTTGTGCTTGAGAAATGCAGCACCTACCTGGCATTTTTCCTCACCCTCCTCAGAGAAATAGACCTTGACAATGGCTTTATCCCCCTCACTGCACTTTCAGAGATTGTCTTAAATGAACTTTTCTGTAAACTAAAAACAAATTCAAAGTGTGGCACTAGAGAATTGAAGCATTGCTCACCCATATATATATACCTAAGGCAAAAAAGTCCCTTTCATAGGACAGGTCTCCCGTAACAGAAGCAAGAGCAGTTTGAATTTTTCCTGCAGTATCCATTCAGTTTATTTCCATGAACACTCACTGTGCACTGCTGAGTCCCTGGCACCAGGCAGAAGTGGGAGTTTGTAGCCACAGGGGTTGATTCGGGTGCACTCCGCTATCCTCTGCTCATTTGATGTAGAAACCCAGTCTCCTGCCCTGACTTCTCCCTCAGCCACCTGCTCATCCCACCTCTGCTGTGTGCTAAGCTGTCACTTAGATGGAGTGTCATCAAATAGTGTCTGCCACCTACTTAATTTAATATCCTCCCAAGTTGCCTACAGATTTTATTTTGGCTGTGCTCAGAGAATATGCTGCAGATTGGTCATGGCGAATGATTTTTTCACACCAGTTGTTGTGCTCCAGGAAGATGAACCAGTCTCCATTTATGCAAGCTGACCAGGCTCCTGTCCATTTTAGACCACCTGAGGAGATGTTCTAATGAGAGCCTTCCAGAATCACCTCCGTATTTGTCCCCAGACCTACCTGGATCAGTTAGGATGGTCCAGCTTCTGTGAACATGGCCAGCCCTGACCAGCAGCCTCAGGCACTTAGATAATTACAGGAATAAGCCAAGGGCTCAATTGAATCTCTCATGCCTTTAACTCACCAGCAACTCTTGACTACGTACTCCCTCAATTCTCCTGGATTCAGTCCCTGGTCATCTCTTGTCATTCTCCACCCTTTCCCTTGCTACCCTCATTCACTCTCATATCTTCAATTACTACAACTTCCTCTGTGCAATCCCCTCTCCTGCTCTGGATCTGGGGTCTGCCATCTCAGATGGCCACCAGCACCAAGCAATTACAGCACCTCCCAGTCGCTATGCTCCCATAAGCCATCTTCTCTTCCTGAAAATCCAGAGGTTGCTCACCCAAGGCAGTTGAGTGGCCCCTCAACTCTTCCTTGGAGGTTCCTCTACTACCAATAGGTCACCTGATCCTGCTGAGTCTCCTTAATATTTTCAGCTGTTCTTGATCTCAGTCACCATGGCCTTAATGTCCTTTTCCTTTTTCATTTAGAAGACTACAATAACTTTCTGTAATATATTTCTGTGTTTACTCTAAGCACTCTTGCCCCAATCCATTCTCCAATATACTGCCAGAGAGAGATTTTTAAACACAGATTTAATCATGAGATCCTCTGCTCAGAATCCCACACTGGCCTATCCCCTGCAGAAATGGTGAGACTCAAAATCAGCCCTCAGTCAGTTCTTGCTGGGTGCACGGCCCCCTTCAAAGTAATTTGTGTGTAGTAACTCGTCTAATCCTCACAACATCCTATGAGGACAGTACTATTTTATCCCCATTTCGGAGATGATAAAACTGAGGTATAGAGAAGCCACTCAGCTATGGTTGGGCCAGAATTCAAGCTGTTCTCCACGTTCTTGATCCCAGTGCTATAGGAACTTTTTGCCTCTCAAAATTTTATTTTCTTTAGCAGAAGAGCACTTTTTATTCTCAAACAAAACCATACATGGAATCCTACAACCATATATAAAACTAGTGACAGTGAAGTTCTCATGATTAAATGGGGAGGAGGAGTCATAGGACCTGATTTAAAAACACTGACTTATGGCCTGAAGTCTGGCTTATTTGATATTATGGTTCAAAGTAGATCCCAGGCCTGAGTTCTCACAGCTGTGGTCAGAAAAGGGTCTAGGAACTATGGAGGAACACAATGTCCTTCAAACCAGGACGTAAGAATGAAAACCAGTGCTAGGGAGTCTCTGAGAAAATGGATAAGGAAGGCTAGAGCCAAGTAGAGAAGGCAGGATCAGAATAAGTCAGGAGCGAGAACAGGTGGGGTCCTGGGATGAGGACATAAGAGCAGGGCTCTGGGTCAGATAGCTCAAGATATGAAGTGAGGATGTGTTTGCTGCAGCCTAGACAAGATTAAGCTGCCTCTTCCTCATGAATCCTCTCTTTCTCCCTCTCCAGGAGTCTGCACACATGTCACTCCTGTCTGGAGGACCCTCTTTTCTGTTCTACCTGACCAGTGCCTACTCATGCCTCAAGATACATACAGCTTCTGTGCCACCTCTTCAGCCAGGCCTTTTCTTGACTTTCCCAGTCTGAGTTCATCCTGCCCTCTTCTGTGCTTTCCAAAACAGTCCTTTTTTATAGTGGCACCTAGCATTTTGTTTATGTACTTATATCTGTCCCTAGTCCCCAAGCCAATCACATCAGACTCATTCAGAGTCTAAATGCAGCATATTTTTTCAAAGCTTCAGATGACTGAGCATGCATGGGAGAAACCAGTGCAGAAAATGTTACCTCCAGATCCATCTCCTAGGAGGGACCTGACCCAACAGGTGTTTGATGATGAAATGAGTGAGCAGAAGCATGGAGGCTGCCTAGTCAATGTCCATACATCCATGCTCCATCTTCCCTTTGAGGTTTCCCTGTAAACAGTCCCAGTTTTTCTCTCTCCTCCTTTTTCCAATCAAGCAGACTCTACCAGTCCTGCTCCCTAAGGTCAGTAGAAACCACAGACATTTTTAGAGTTAGACAGTCCTTAGACATCATCTAGTTAACTTCCTATCTGCTTGTCGGTGGTAATCTTGATGTTCTTCTACATCCACCGAGACACTGCTTTAGTCACCACTTCCTAAGAAGCACAGTACACAAGGATCTTTACTGCCTGCCTCAGAAACAGTGTCCTGTTTGGAATGGACACTGGTTTGAATCTTGTGGAACCTCACCTTTCCATGTCTAAAATTCCTCACCTATAAAAATATAGATACTGATGTTCACTCCCAGAATTTAGCATTTACGATAAATGATAAAATGTTCATCTATTTAATTCATTTCACTTAGAATAGTGTCTAGCACAAACAATACATTCTTCTTAAAGAATAATTGAATGAAAGGAAGCAAGCAAGCAAGCAAGCAGTATATGTGACATGTCTGGCATCTCCCCACAGTACTACTTAATTTAAGAGTACAGGAAACATATTCCTGAAATATGTTTCAAAAATTCTTCACCAGTGTCTCCATCAGTCACACTTCCTGGGCTCACTGCCCCAGGGGCAAAATGAGATGCAGCAGAAAAGGAAAACCAGCTTGTGAGTCTTTTCTTGGCTTGTTTTCCCAAATCCCTCATGGAAAAGCCCTTGCTCTGGACAAGGACAAAAGGAAAAAAGTTTTGGGGAGAGTGGGGTGTCTACCACAAACCAGGGAGACAGAGGAGACAATGATGAGCACAGAAGTTGACCAAGTCCATGGGAGAGAGTGGACTAAAGTTCATGAAGGGTGAGGTGTTTTGCCAAGAGCCATCTGGGGAGACAAGGAGGGGCAGAGCCCCACTCTTCTTGGGTAGGAACCACTTGTCCCATTAGTCAGAACTCCCACAGGGATCAGCAAAGGATCATGGAGCCAGGCCAAAGGCCCAATCATCGCCCACCTTTCAACCAATCACAGCCTTCACTACTTGCTACTCCCAGGAGCCAAGCCAGCTGAGCTGCCTGCAAGGGTCCAAGAGGAAGTCCTGTGAGGGCAGCAGCCAGATGTGCCTGCTGAGTGTCAAATGAGAGGGGGCCTCTCTGTGCTCAACACCAAGCTTCTCTGATTCACCCCATATTGAGAGCCCCATACATCTCAGGAATCCCACAAGCCCAAGAAAAGAAGGCATGGCTTGGTGGGGACATAAAGGTCCTCATCCCACTGCAGGAATGAGGAGTGCTGAGTCAATCCAGTAGCAAATCTTGAAGTGGGCCTATCATGAAACACAAATTTATTTTCATCTTTGGGAGATTCTTTGTTCCAGATTTGACCACCAAAATATTCACCATGGGAACTTAAAGAGCAACCCCAAACAAGAGCGGCCCCTATTTCTGGGTGATTGCTGTGTGTCCCCAGTACTTCTTTTCTTTGTGTAGACAGCCCCAGCTCCTACCACTAAAGCAGGATCCAGAACCTCAACACCCTGTACCCCTACACCTAATACATGCTCTAGTTTGTAAAAGTGTCTTAATATGCAGTGCCCAAATGGCAGAAAGTTGCTGTCTCCTATTGGACTGCCTCTCCATGGGGGGAAATGCTTTCAGACTTTTAAGAAGAACCATTACTGAGGCAGTTTTTTTGCCTTTACCCCGCCCTGGAAACTGAAACTCCCAGTAGGAGGGCATCCACCACATCCCGATATGATTGCACCTGTACCTCAGACATTCTCTTTGATTGTCAGAAGAGGCAAAATAATGAGCTCCCTTGGCTGAAGGTATGAACAATTCTTTATTGGAGACAAGAAACTATTTCCTTGAAGACAAGATAGAATAATTAATTATAAACATCTAGAAAACATTTTTATTTTCTACATTTATTTTTTTTTGGCTTCTATGAAAATTCATGGGGCATTTTCACCAAAGGTTGTCAGAACTGTAGAATGTTATTGCCTTAGTGAACACTCCATATAGATCCTAGCAGTGAAAAGCCATTTTAAAAATCTACTCAATCTGATAAAATGCCTTCTTGGTCATCTGTTTGGTGTGTTGCCAGGAGATAAATATACATAATTCTATTATTCTAAAATTAGTCACTTGTAAGAATGTTTATCTGGGTACCCAAAGTGCTAGTGTCAAGCTCCTGGTAATTGGGCCAAAGTATTAAAAGTGGTTGTTGACTATAATAAGAAATGCTTAAAGAAAATTTGTGAGATTTACATAAGAGAGGAGAGAGAGGCAGGGAGCAGTGAGTGTAAATGCAGGTGTGAGTGTCCCATCACAGAGATGGCCACTTGTGGTAGGAAATACGAGGCTTCAAGAGACTGGGAAGGAAATCTGGGAAATGATGCCCTTCTTTCCCCCTTTCCCTGAAAGTCAGAAAGCAGATTGTCATGTTTTTATACCAAGTCATCCATTACATAGAAGCCTGAGTACCCAGCTGGCTGGAATTCCAAAGGGGAGGATCGTTTGTTTGTTTTGGAGCTCTGCTGCCTTCCACCTCTCTCATCAGTGAAGCTTCTCATCACTGAAGCTTCTGAGGTAAGAGAACATTCTTAAAAGCATAGTCACCTGACAGTTAACTGGTTTCTGCAAGTCTCCTGGAATAGGTGATTGGTCTAGTGTTTCCAGAATGCTTAGCTGAGTAGGCAGGCTGAGAAATAGAAACATAAATGTGAACCATTTGGAATTGCATACCCTATCCATATTCACGGCCTGAGATTTCTAAATGTATGCAATGGAGGGTCCAGGGAGGGGTGCAGTTGCAAAAGATAATTATAGCTGGGTGTAAACTGAAGTTACCCCCACATTCTGATTTGTACAGCCTTTTATGTTTTCAGAATGTTCACATGTATTATCCCATAGATCCTAGTAACATATATACAATTACACAGACATGGAAACTGAGGCTGAGAGACAGCATGTAAATTAGATGGTTGGAACTAAAATCCAGTTTTTGTAACAGCAAATCCAACGTTTAACAGAAAACAAAACAAAACAAAAAACTAGCATTGATTGAACACCTAGTTTGTGTCTAGCACATCATTTTTTCTTTTGAGTCCTCTCCCAGTCCTGCACAGTAAGTATGAACTTGCCTATTTTACTGAAGAGGAAGCAAACTCAGATTAAACAGTTCAATCAGCTAGAAGGTGGTAGGAGTTGAAGTTAAAACCCAGTTGTGCCCACCTTCGAAGCCAATTTTCTCTCCTCCTGTTAACCTAATCCTTTTACACTGATATGAAAAAACAAAGACCCAAGAGTTAAGTGACTTATGGGGTCACACAGCCAATTATAGGAAGAGCTGAGACTAGAATCTGACCCAGTACCCCATGAAAATTTGGGGCCATATTATTTTCTTATTGTAACTGCCCTGAAATTGAACAAGACCATAATTAAGTACCTGGTTAGTTCTTTATAAACATTTAGCAGAACTAAGTAATGAAGGAGGCTGGGACTTCAAAATGCCCAAAAGAATGATATCAACGCCTGTGGTCAGGGGTGGATCCAGGTTAGTTATATATAAATATTTAATTGTTCACCAGCATTTTCAACTAGCTTGTCTGAGCAGCCTTGTAAACTCTTTAAAGTCCTACTTTTTCATGGGTACCAATCACTGTGCCAGGAATATCTGTGGATGCTGAATCATTAACCCTATTGAGTATCTCATTTTCTGAAGATAGCTTGACTGTGACTCTATTCAAACAAATAAAAAGGTACAGTAATCTAATGGTAGCCACCTGAATTATTGGCATATAGTCCGAGTGGTGACCAGAGATGACCTCTGCTGCTGAGGCACAAAGCCTTCAAGAGCTGCAGCGGATGATAGAGATGCAAAAGCTATTTCTAGATTCCTACTTGGCCGTCCCTATAGCAGTGACAAAAGGAGACACAGACGGAGGAGGGAGTTTTGACAGATGGTCTCCATCCAGAGAATAACAGAAGAGATGCTGACGTCAAGAAAAAATGGGGGCTGTGACCCTAGTGGTGACTATTTCCTCTTTCAGGCTATTTAGCAGGGATTCAAAAAGGAGGAAAACTTATTCATTGTCAAGACTTACTGGTCTCTACTCTTCACAATTATTTGAGCAACTGAAGAGATTGGAGGTTCTTACACGTAGAAGACAATATTTTGCAAGGATGTTGGTTAGGGCTCACATGCTGCTGTGAGTGGACTTGTATCTATTTGCTGTTGTACATTTTTTTTTAAAAGCTAATTTGTCTTCTGCAGGGGCTAGGGGAGTAGAAAGTGGATTTCTGATCTGATGAGGGTCAAGGATTGAAAAGCAGTTCTGATGCACTGAGCCACAATGTAATGAGAACAGCAGAGCCCAAGAGAGGGCAATCATCATTAGGAAAGCCTTCAGGACTGCTGTGAACAGTTGTATAAGTTATGCACTGAACAGCTCAAGGGGGCGTGATTTACTTCTTCATCTCCTTTTGGATTTGTGTAGTACATGACATGCAAATTGTATGTGATGGCCCTGGGAATCTGGAACCTTATACAGCTCCAAATCATAAAAATCAGAGAACAGAATTGCTTTTAAGCATAGCATATTGCTAGTACTGAAATGTACTCTAATCCAGCCACCCTGATGCCCTAGTATACCTGAAGGAAGATGATTACAGGTTTATTTGAATTTACAGAGCTGTAGTACGAAGCACTGTACAATTTTAGACATAGGAAATTTTTGTATGGAATACATTATTCTTTCCCTCAGTTCTCAGTGAATTAAGAAAAGTTTACACTGAGGTTAGAACATGGCTAAATAGAAAAAACTGCTCTATGGGAACTTGGCCATTAAGTGCTGGTACAGCTGAGAGCAACAACTGTGTGGTTAGCAGGTCTCCCTGGCAGTGATGGTGGCTGTAATCTCTGTTCTGTCAGCTCTAATAGCCTTGAGGTGGGGGGCAGAGTTGGATCCCTGGCTCTCTTCTGGCAACAGCAGCACCAAGTGAGTTCTAGTGATGCAGGGGACCAACAGAGCTCCCATTTGGCTGCCTATGAGGGCCGATCAGAGTGGCTTCAACTCTGGGAGCCTCGTACTCATTTGAGGAGGGGAGAATGTATGGAAGACAGACATGGTCCTATGGAGCTGAATTACAGGGATCATGTGACATAGTCTCATTTATCCCCAAAGGCTGCCATAGCCTAAGGCATGCTGGCTACACAGAGATATTTATTTCACTGCTAATCTAGGCAGAATATTATACAATGCTTTATCCTGTATTCCTAGGACTCTTGAGGAATGGTTCTAGACCCAGATACACGAAGAATAAAGTGGCATGTGCTTCCTAGGGTGAGAGGAAAGCTAACAATAAGACAATCAAGTAGGGTCACAGAGGCAGCAGGAATGAAGCAATTGGAGGTCAGAAGGAGAAGTAGGAAACAATACTTTAGATCATACTACCCCAGTGTCTTGAGACAGGGTTGGAGCTGTCTAAGAAGAGGACCTGAGGATTTTGTTCAGTGTTTCTTGAAGCTACCTCACAATGTCTAGCTGTGGCCAAAATCATGAAGAGAATAAAATCTACTTGTTAGAATATGTTGCACTCAGAAGACCCAGCATAGCAGACATAATATTCATCATACTGAGTGTGTTGACATTTTCCAGGGTTCTCCAAAATGTCCAAGGAGAGGTATCTAAATTAATCAAAATAATGGAAAGCCTTCTATAAGAGGAAGGACAACACAAATATGGACTCTTCTGTACAGAATAAAAGTCTGAGAGAAAAAAATTATAAAATTTTATGTAATTCATGCAAGGAAAAGAGATGGAGGTAATGTTTTAGTGTAGTAAGAAGAAAACCTATGGAATGATTATAAGAGGTGGTGCCTTTAAAGTTAGAAAGTGCTAGGGATCCATTTTCACAAGTTAATGTTTTTATTATTAAGGACAGTCATGCCTTCTCAGAAACTTCCCTGGTGACACTGCTGTCAACAGACATTCTTCAAATAAATTGTTGAAAGGGGCATGTATCTCATCCACTGTGGCATTTTGTATTGTTTTAACATTATTTGAAGAGTAAATGACATTTGGAAGAATGCTAGGGACAAAATAAGCTGGAATGTTTACTGTGGACTCCACATTAATGAGACTCTGTAAGTCACATGTGGGATTTAAATAAATAAATAAATAATAGACAGTATCCTCTAAGGTCTGTGCTACCTGGGAATCCCCAGGGATAGTGAACCAAGAAAGGAAAGCAAGGAAAACCAAACTATGGCTGGTCATATTTAGGGGCTCTTAAAATTGTCTGGTGCTATTTGTAATGGAGAAGAAGTCTTCAATGTTGTCTAAGAAATATTAGACTACCGGCATTACCCATTTACTGCCTAGCCTATTGAACTGACATTTGATTGGGCTCTGCTTTTTTTTGTTGTTTTCTCAAATAATTGGCTCCCAACCTGCAAGACAAAAATCACTGGCAGAACTTCAAATCCCTTTGCACAGCACACATATTCTCATATATTCTATGTATTGTTATTTTTATATCAGTATTAATGCAATTAATAAAATTCAAATCCAATTTAAATATAGTAACTTTAATCTAAAGCATTATTAAAAGTTATTGACTGCTTTTGTCATTTTTCTTAATGGATGCTGAGTAAATACAAACACTATTATAAATTTGTCTTTCAAACTATGGTTTAAAAACAATATTTGTCATTATTTTTTTCTTATTCTAAAAATAATAAATTCTACCATTTACTGACCAATTATTTTGTGCCTTGTCTGTGTGAAATCCTTCACATGAAGTACCTCACTTAATTCTCATGATAACTTTGCAATAGATAAAGAAAATCAGGCTTGAAGAGTTTCCGTAATCTACTTATGGTCCTGCAGGTAACAACAGGCAGAGCCAGGACTGAGACCAGAGCAACCTATACTTTAATTATCACACAATACTACTTTATGGAATCTATTAGAAAGTTTAGAAAACTGGAAAGTAAAAAGAAACATATCTTTCATAACCTTTCTAGTCAGACATAGGGTGATAACATTTGAGATCTGGTCATTTTCTTCATGTTTTTATTTTTTTCTCACTGAAGTGATTTTATGCAGCACATTTTGTTTTGTATTTTCACAAGGCATCTTACATTTTAAATATTTTTCTGTAATATTTTGCATTGTCTATTGCATGGTTGAACTATGTTTTATTTGACCATTTCTCTATATTTGGACTTTTTTTTTTAAATTTTGATGTGCAAGTTTCTTTTTTAGGCTAGTGTATGATTGAAGCAGCTGGATGGGAAGTTGGTGGGGGTAAAGGTGGAGGGAGGATTAGTGAAGATGCTCATGCCAGGAAAGGAGACTAAGCTTGTTGTTGGACAGAGTTGTTGAGGTGCCACAGGCCTGGGTGCCCGCTGTGACCTGAAGCACCCCCTCTTCCCTCAAGCCTTCTCCTGAGAATCCTGTGATGCCAGTCCCACACAGCAGGAGCTCCCACAGCAGGAGACCTACCTTCAAAAAATCTCAGTGTCTAGCCAAAGACATTAGAATCTCTGGGGGTAGGACCCAGGCATCTGCATTCATATTTTTAATTAAAATTATTGGGATGACATTGGTTAACAAAAACATATAAGTTTCAAGTGTACAATTCAATAATATGTCATATGTATGTTACATTGTGTATTCAGCACTCAAGGTTAAATTTCTTTCTGTCACTATATATTTGAACTTTTTTATCCCATCTACTTTCTCCTCCTCCATTTTCCCTCTGGTAACCACTCATCCATTGTTTGTGTCCATGAGTCTCTGTTTGCCATGTTGATTTGTTGCTTTCAGTTTTATACATCACATATAAGTGGTATGGTTCTCAATTTTTTCTGTCTGACTTATTTCACTTAGTGTGATAATCTCAAGATCCAACCATGTTGCCATGAATGACAATATTTCATCTTTTCTTAAGGTTGAGCAATATTCCATTGTATACATATACCACATCTTTTTATCCAATTATCTATTATAGGACACTTTGGTTGTTTCCATGTCTTGGCCAAAGTGAATAATGCTGCTATGAACATCACGGTGCACATATCTTTGCGAATAAATGCTTTTTGTATAAATACCCAGAAGAGGGATTGCTGAGTTGTATGGTAATTCTATTCTGAATTTTTTGAGGAACAGCCATACTGTTTTCCATAGTGGCTGTACCAATTTACATTCCCACCATCAATGTGGGAATTTACTATACCAATTTACTGTACCAATTTACATTCCCACCATCAGTTCCCTTTTCTTCACAACCTCTCCAATACTTGTTATTGTATTTTTTGACATTTAGATGGTTTCTAAAGTTCATTAATTACAAATGATGTTGTGTGGCTGTTTTTAAAACCTGCCCATGTACTATTCTCCTCTCATCAAGGGATAGAATCTATTTCCTTACTCTTCAAGTCTGTGTTGGTCATGTGACTTGCTTTGACCAATGAAACGTTAGCAAGTGTACACAAGCTTGAACACTGGAACTAGCCCTTTTTCATTCTTAGGAACCCTGAAATTGCCAACATGTGGAAAAGCCCAGGTTAGTCTTCTGGATGATGAAAGATATGTGGCCTGGTCATCCCTGTCACCCCTGCCGACAGCTTCTTGACCACCAGATCTGTGAGTTTACCTTAAACCATCCAGTGGCCAGCAGACTCATTAGCAGACCACAGACACATGAATCAGCCCAGCAGGAATCAAACAAGCTGACCCAAATGAGTAGAACCATACAGCTGTCCCACAGAGTCATAAGCTAATTATATATCTGCTGTAAGATTAGCAAGGTTTGTTACACAGCAAATGGTAACTAACATATGTTGCAATGAATAATCTTACATATACAACTCTAAGAGTAGAAGTTACAGTTAGAGTGAAAGAAGGAGTTAGACTTTGGAAAAGATTAAGTTTAGAGATGAAGAAAGGAGGAATGGTACTAAGAAATGGCATAGAGTCATAGACTGAATGGAGGTGACAGCCTTACAAAGAATTACAAATTAGCTGGTTACAGGGATGAGGAGCATAGCATAGGGAATGCAGTCAGCAGTAATGTAATGGCTAGCTGTAGAGCCAGCGAGGAGATAGAGCAATCAGGGGGATTCTTTCATATACTATACAAATGTCTAACCAATGTACTGTATACTTGAAACTAATAAAAAAATAATAAATGAGGATATCTGTTTGCATTTACTTGGTAATTTTCAAAATTGGAATGTTTATTAGTGTATTATGCTGTACCAAAATGTCATATACCAGAGAGTGCATATTTCACCACATACTCACTAACAATACATATAATTCCTTTTTCTCTTTGCCAGTATAAGTGAGAATGATATCTGCATTTTCAATTTTGCACTCTGTGATTACTGGTAGAGTTGAATTTACTTTCACATAGTTACTGTCAATTTTTCTTTTCTCTGCTCATGTCCTTGTCCATTTTACCATGGGCTGTTTCTTTTATTCTCATTAGTCTTCAAACCTTTGTCATAGATGTCACAACTATTTTTTCTAGTTCTATTTGCCTTTTAATTATTTTTTCCAAGGCTTTTAATAAATCATCTTTACAGAAGTACAATTTATATTAATAAAATGTAATCATTAAAATGTAAAGTTTGATGAGCTTTGACAAGTGCATATACCTGTGTAACTACCACCACAACCAAGATTTAGAATATTTTCATCACCCCTGAAAATTCTTTCATGCCCCTTTCCAGCCAATTTCCACTTATACTCCTTGTCCCAGGCAACCATCAATCTGCTTTTTCTATCATTACAGATTAAAATTGTTTAAAGTTTTTATTCCAAACATATTTTAAGCTTTTTATTAGTCAACTGTAACAATATTTTTCTTTAAATGTGTAAGTCTAAATTTTTCCCACATTAAGGATTACTTAAATATTCACCTGCATTTTCTTTTATTTATTTTCACATTTAACCTTTAGTTATTCTGGGATTTATTTTAATGTATATAATGAAGCATCTATACTTATTATTTCTAAAGAGTTTATAAATTGTCCAATATTGTCTTTTTCCACTGATTTAAAATGCTGCATTTGTCATATATTGAATACTTACATATACATATATTTAGTTATGTTCCTATTATTTTTTATCTTAAATTATCCCAGCATTTTTCTAATTATAATGGTTTTATAGTTCTTTTGAATATAGTTCTCTCAAACACTGCTTATTATTCTCATCAATTTTTCTTGGCAGAACTTGCTCACTATTTCTTCCCAATAAATTTTAGAATAATTTTATCAAGTTCTTAAAAAAATAGCCTGGGAATCATGGTTTTAATCATTATTTAAACATTCATTGTAATTTGTATTTGAAGTGTTTTAAATATTTATTGTGATTTACTGCTTTAAGTCTTATTTGTCCAAGTAGGTTGTAGACTTCCTAAGGACAATAGTCATGTCTTATGTTATGCCTTGGACACCTCCACAATGCCTGACAAGTAGAAAATGCCCAATAAGTGTGTGTTGATAGAACAACCTTTCCCCAGAAATCTACATCACTAGGTCTTCCAAAAAGATATTTTTAAACTACCTACCAAAAAAGGAAATAATAATGGATATTATACATCTGACTTCAAGATGTATTTTCAACAACTTGAGTAAAATATTTTTATTCAATGATTTTATTAAATGGTTTTATGCAAAATAAATTACTAGATAAAATTTAAAAATAATGTGAAAAAACTCCACAAAGTTGTTTTTGTACTTGGTTTTTTATTATTAAATTGAATATTACTAAATCTAAGTAAGTCTGTATTATTTTTCATTTTATGTGTGTATGTAAGATTGACCTCTGTTATAAGAATGTCTCCATATACAAATTTTAAAACTATAAAATCTTAAGGAAAGTGAACTAAATCTATACAGCTGATTCATAGTCTTGACTTTTGAACTTTGTCAATATCCTTTTGCAAAAACATCAGCAATATTCAAGTTGAAAGTGCCCACAGAGAGCCAGTTCCTTTATTTAACTGACAAGGAAACTGAGACTCAGAAAAGTAAGGCCAGATCATGTAATAGGTAGATGGTAGAGCTGGGATTAGAGTCAACTCTGCTCACTCCCACCAGAGTAATATTTCCATTACATTAAGCTGTAATAGTGCAAATTTCTTGACCTTTTCTCAAAACCAAATTAATTTTTTTAAAGCATGCCTCATAAATTTTTTTCACTTGTTTTGGGGGAGTATCATTAAATCAAACTAATAGCAAAGCTACTAAAATTCTAAAAAGATAAGTTTTTGCTAAAAGATAAACCTGCTCCTTAAAAAGAGCAAAATCAGTTTTAAAGCAAAACAGCAGCCCACTAAAGCTATTGAAGATTGTATATAATAGGCATAAATAGTGAAAAGAGGGAGAAAGAGAAAATATTGTATTGCACACCAAGGGAGAAATGACCTTCGATGAACAGTATAATGGCAAAATCCATAAGCTAACAAAGAAGGTAAAAGAAGGAAGGAGGGAATGAAATATATTTAGGACAACTCTCTATCTTACAAGATTTCACAAGTGATTTCAACTACTGAGATATATGCTGGGTCAAAGCACAGTGTGACAAGGAGTTTTTTATATTATGCAGAAGACAGCTTTATAATAAACTAAGAGCAAGTAATAAACTAACCTGAGGAGAAATATCCTCGGTCAAAGGCAATGTAGTCAGATGACTATCTGATCAAGAGTCCATGCGTCATATAGAGCCAGGTAACAGTAAGTTACAAAAGATGAGTGACAGGTAGGTGATCCACAGCCCTTTAAATTCAGTAGAACAAGACAGGAGTTCATATATCCAGGCATTATACCTAGGATAAAGAAAAATACTTATGTTCAATTTTAAGAAAATAAAAACCAAGACAATCACAAAATAGAGAAATGTGCCCTATTCATAAAAATGAATTTCTAGAAAGTTCCAGAAACACTGGGTCCAGTAACAGTTTTCTAATACTTTATAGTTGTCAATAAAAATGAGGCTTAGCTTATCTTGACTTCTTTTTACAGGTTGGGGTAAAGTCTTTTCTTGAACTAGGAACAAAATAACAAACGTAAAGGTGGTTCCCTAAAAGCCAGGTTTCTCTGACCTGTCTAATTTTTTTAACTTGAAACATCATAAAGAATGGTCTTTATAATAATCAAGGCTGAGTTTAAAAAAAAGAAAAAGAATGACTCTACTTCGTGCCATATGCAAAATTGATTCTAGGGTGGACTGTAGTTTAAATGTGAAGGGCAAGAAAATAACATATGAAAATATCTTTATGACCCTTGGGATAGACAAATACTTCTCAAACAGGACATAAAGGATGAAAAATATTTCTAAAACATAAAAAGTATTTATCATGAAAGAAAAACTAATACTCTGGACTCTGTTACAATAATAACTTCTGATCAATAAGACATTATTAGGGGAGACATTGAAAAGGCAGGCCACAGGGGGCCTGGGAAGATATTTGTGATAAATATATTTGACAAAAGACTTATGCCCATTACACACACACACACACACACACACACACACACACATATATACATATATATATATACACACACACGTATATGTATATATGTGTATATATATAAACTACAAATCAATAAGAAAAAGATAGATAAGCCAACTTTTAAAAAAAGAGGTAAAACATTTTAACAGGTGCCTCATTAAAGAAGATATGCAAATAGCCAATAAGCATCAGGAAAATGCAAATTAAAACCCCAATGAGATTCCACTACATACACATGAGAATAGCTACCACTAAAAAGACAAACTATATCAGCAGTTAGTAAAGATGTGAAGTAGTTAGAACCCTAAAACACTACTGGTAAGAACAGAAACTGGTACAACTGCATAGGAAAGCTCTCTAACCATATCTAGTAAATTTGAACACATGCTTACCCTATGAACCAGCAGTTCTACTCTTGTGTTTTCGTCACATATGTGCACCAAATGACATATACAGAAGTGCTCAGAGAAGCATTTATTGAGCTAATATTATTAACCATAGATCAATTACTATTATTATTATTACATCTATAATTATTATAGATCAAAATGAAAAACAAACTAAATATTCATCAACAACAGAACAAACAAATAAATTGTGCTATAGTCACACAAGGGAATACTACACAGCAAGGAAAAAAACAAATTACTGTTACTATAGCATGGAAGAATCTCTCAAGAAACCAAACGAAGAGTACATGCTGCATAATTACATGTATATAAAGTTTAAAAACAAGCAAAACTTATATGGTGATAGAAGTAAGATTGTGGTCATCTTTTGGGAGCAGGTGGGAAGTGACTAGGAAAATCATATGGAGCACTTCTTGCATCTTCGATCTGGTTTGGATTACATGTGCATGTTCACTTTGTGTAATCCAAATAAAATAAAATGTAGCCAACTTCCATTCCTGCACACAATGAAATGATGTAGTTTACCAATGTTATAATGTTCCATATTTAGTTCCATTGAGTTCTCATATCATTATTTTTAAGTTTGTTAGTTTCCTTATTTTGTAATATCTGTCACCAAAAATAAATAGTTTCTAGTATTCAATTATCTAAATTTGAATAAAGGACTCTCACCCCATATTTTAGCGCTTATAAAAAAACTACAGTAATTTACTGTGGCTCATCTAGCTCTGTGATTAGGTCAAGCAGATAGACTTAAAAACTGGAGGTATGCTCACTACATCAGTGTCTCAAGACCCCTGGAGGGACAGCTGAGCCTGGACAAAGTGCACAGGGCCCATGCAAAGAGGGCACCTGCAGAGGCAGCGTAATTGCCAGTTATCATTTTCCTCATCCTCATTTGTTGAATTGACACCAGGGCCTGACCTCAGCTGCAGTTCTAATGGGCTGTGTCTAAAAAACACTGAAGGGTTGGACCAGACCACAGTTCCATGAGGCCACAGTCCCAGCACTTCCACTGACCTCACCAGCAACAATCTCTAGAGTAGTCATCGTTGTCTGCAAAAAGTCTAAAGGGAGAGCACGTGTAACTGTGCTAGTCAAACATCCCATCCATTCTTCTATTCATTCATTTATTTATGCAACAAATTTTTTTCAAGTATCTATATGCTTGAGGCATTCTGCTTGGTTGTCTACAATAGAAAGAAACTCTAGGATCCATGGAGATAATACTATTTTTTAGAGGTGTCAAAGGTTTACTTTATAGGAAAACATAGAATGTTGGCATTCCTTGGAAGAAATTGATGGGACATGTACAAAAAGTAGTTTTCTGTACCTTTCTCTCTGCTGTTCTATCTCTCTCCCCAGGCATTGCCTTTTGTCTGCTTCCAGAACACGCATTCCTGGATGGGGAGTAAGCAAGAGGTAAGGAAAAGACTTACTTTTAGCCTTCTCTTAAATGGTGTTGGGCAGTAAAACTGTCCTCTTACGTAATAAACACCCTTAGGATTAGCCACATGTAAGTCACTTCTCCAAACCAGCTCCCTTGTGGGAAAGAAACTGTAGCTGTCACTGTTTGGTTGCTTGTCTAACAGCTGTTTCTTCCACTCACCTGTCCTCCTGTGGAGAAGAATCCTGATTTTCTTATAATATCCCTTCTCCTCTATGCATGTGTTGCACAGGAGGCCCCTGGCCCAGAAGCGAGATCTCAAAGGTTCTAAGTCAATGGTGCTTTCACTTCTTCCTTTACAAATGGCTGGTTTAGGATGAGTTTACTATGAACAAACTGCAGTCTGAGACCCAAGGGAACTTTTGTTGGGGGCTTCTGGGAAAGAGTTCTCTCTTATCAAGTCTGCGGTTCTATGACTGGGATGCTGCCCAGGATCATCTTTCCACCAGCCTACAGATAAAACCAATGCTGGGGATGGCCAGGCGGAAAGAACCTGATCTGTTCTAACACTGTGGAGTCACTGAATTAACTAACTCTGGGCACCCACGCTGAGCTCCTTGTGATGGGATAGAATATATTTCCTTATTATTTAAGCCTATTTGAAATGGGATTTCCCACTAGTTACAGACCATGAAATCTTGATTGATACAGAAACTCTATGAGCAAGGTTAGAAAGCCCCTTACAATTGAAATGGAGTCAGGACAGAAGTGAGATTGATGTTCTGCTTTGGGTCATTCGTCCATTAACTTTCCCATTCACATTTAGGGTCAACAAGGGAAAAGCAGGCACATTGGAATATAACACATCTGTTTAGAAAGGGACCACTCAATGCATTACTAATGGACCTATATTAGATTGATCATTGTTTAAATTCCTTCCTGTTCATGAATCTTTTTCTACTCGAGAAGCAACTTTCTTCATTTGTTTTTCATTCTTTAAAGCCTCCTTGAAAGAAAATTGACTTGAAATGCAGCAGCTGTCAGAGGTAGAATGTGAGCTGGGGGCATCCTGGGGAAGCATTTAACCAGGTCCTCAACTTCAGTCAGACAAATGGCTGCTAGGGATTCCTCCTCAGCTCTATCCTCTGATAGTCTTAATTAGCAAGGCTACATTAGGGGTTGTGTGATTCATATTTTTAATGTGCTTCCCAGGTGATCTTGGCGTAGTTGATTCAGGGACTTACTTTGGGAAGAATTGATGTTAGGCACCCTGGGCCAAGGCTGGCTATTTCTCCAGATGTAGCCCGGGTTAAAGGAAAGGTGGGGCAATGAAATTATGGCTCTGGGATTTTTAGCTAACTGATGCTGCCTGAGTCTCAATTTCTTCATGTCTAAAGTAGGATCAACAATACTTAGCTCCCCACTCCGTTGTAAATACTAAATACACTTAACATTTGGCCTCATCTGTTTGCTCATCCATGTATTGATTCTACCAACTCTTCCGGACAAGGGCCGTGTTTCCTCGCCCACAGGCTGTATCAGCACATGGTCTCTTGAGTCCAGGCCTTTTGCAATAAATATATTTAGCTGAGCTTTCCATCATGTACAGGATGAGAAGCTCCTTCCTGCACAACTTCTGTTTGGTGCACACCTAGCCCACCTAGGCCAGCCTCTTACTAAAGCCACCCTTGGTTTCTGAACACTGCTCCCTAGAAGCAGTTCACAATAATGAAAGTGAGGAAAAGAGACTCCTATTTAGAGACCAGCACAACAGCCTCTTCCTTCCTTCATAATATGTGAGGAGAGGAAAAAAGAACAAGGGGAAGGGAACTGGCAAAAATCAATCTACAACTTATTCCCAGGCGAATCTTCTTCTGACACATATTTATTAAACATTTACTTAGCACTAGACACTGGACAAGGCCTCCAGGTTTGCCTCTGGTTCCTACTGCCCACCTCCACCCTTCAACTAGAAGAAAGGCATTGAGAACTACACTCCGGAGGAGAACAAGGCCGCAAATGGAAGTTTCACTTGGCCTGAATCTTTTCGTCTCACCTCTCTTCCTGAAGCTCTCACTTCTCGAGCCTCCAGGCAGTACCCTCATGCTGTCTCCAGTTTGAGGCCTTGCCTGACTTGCTTTTTCAGGGACCTGGCCATTTGGGAATGCTGGAGTTAGTGGTCTAAACCAACACTTCTCAGCCACAGCACATTGATGTTTCAAAAGCAGTGATGATGTCAAGTGATGTGCTGTTAAATAGTTGAAAATGGAACTCATTTGAGCTTGTAAATGCCTTTGTCTTAATGTATTTGTTAGAATTAATTCAAGTTTTCTGCTGTCCCAACATCTCTACCAATCATTTGTGTTCCATCTGGTCTCGTGGGGGACGGTGCCATGGGTTCGCACAAACCACCATCCACTCATCTGCCATGGTGGTAGGGACATGAGGGAAAGGGAGACCCCTGTGGTCAACGCCATGCTGCTTTACCTTCACTTTTCCCTGGTCTTCATGAGAGGAAGGAAAATCCTTTTTATCCTGGTGAAATTTATTTATGTAGAGAAGAATAATGATGTTGCTTTTCATCCTTCTCCCTAGGTTACCTTCCAACTTTTCCTGGCCAGGGCGATATCCTGTCCTTTTATCTCTTTTGTGCCCTTTGCCCCTGTTTGGTATAATCACAGTCTTTGATCAGGTTCAAACTCTCCCCTCAAGGAGCTGTTCAAATGCTCTTCTTCTGAAGCCCCTGTGTCTCCTCCTGTTGCAATCCCACAGCATGTCATTTGTATGTTGCTAAATACCCATCCTGGTTCAGGATTCAGTAATGGTCTCAATGACCATTTTTCACACTCAACTACTTCGCCACTTTCCTGAAGGGCCAGGGAGAAAAGGGAGGGGATATTCATTTACATGCTTCTTGTCACTTGCCATGCACTATGCCAGGAACTTTACATAGAAATATTGTTTAATTTACTTTATGAAGCAGTCATTGTCACACCATTTTACAGATGAGATTTGCCAATTAAAGTCAGAGAGCCAGAATTAAAGTTTAAAATCAAGTCTGGCTCTGTAATGAGCATGTCATTAATTGTCTTTTAATCTTTGTATTTATCACCTGGCAAAAGTCCTTGCCCATAAAGATCCCCCATAACTGTTGATTGAGGGAATGTGTGCTCTTGGAGTGCTGAAGGACAGCAAACTGGGCACCTGAAGGAATTCAGGCTGCAGCATAGCTTTCTGAAAGGGGTATTTACATTTTAAAGAAAGAGGATTAAAAGAAATAACTGAAGGAATCTCTACTCAGTAGAAAGTAAGGCTGTTTCCTGCTGCCCACCCCCTACTCCTTTCCTGACCCAACTGATTGGAATGAGATGCAATGAATGTTTTTTCTTTGTGAGAAGCTCAGCAACACATACACCTCTCCCTCCCTGTGCAACTACAGGAGCCCAGGAGCTGACTGGCCCTTTCCCTCTTGGCCACTGCCTCTTTCTGGAGTGTGCTTCCTTCTAGGGAGCAAGGTGGTTACCAAGGGTAACCACCTATCTTTAGCTGCTGTCCCTTCAGCAAGGAACGCCTGCCAACTGTCTCTTCCTGCCCTCTCAATCCTGCTTCTAAATGTCATCTGGTGGCTAGAAGCCAAGAGCCCTCTCTAAGTGAGGCTGCTTAAGATTTCTGCCTCCATCAAAGTCAGAAACCAACCACTATGGGTTTTGCCCAACAATACGAGGTGCAGTACAGAGTGCTAGGTTTCCCTGAGAACTTCAGCATGTCTTTTTAAGCATCCTCCAACTAACCAGTTGCACAGGGTCCTTATCTCAAAACATTTCCTCAGAGCTGCTCATCAGAGTGAAGTGTTCATCTTTTCATTCATTCACTCATACATTTGTTCATCAGCCATGGCATTTATTCATTCACTGCCAATTCTATTTTGTTGTCTTCCACAAACATTTAGTTCAAGTTCTTTGTTCCAGAATTTATGCTGAGTCACACCAGTGAGCTGGCCTTGAGGATGTTTGTTCATTTCTCTAAATCTACTTCCCTGAGTTTAGCTTCCCACTTTGGCCATTTGACCTTGACTGGATTGATTTCAGAAAAATCAGTGGGAATTAGACAGGAAGTAGGAGGCTCCAAGATGTAAGATAGCCTAGTTGTAGAAGAGCCATTCACAGCCTGCAGCGGGAGCAAATTTACCTCTGAATTCAGTCTTTGTCCTTTCCTGGCACTACCCATGGCAAAGCTGAGAGTGTGTGCCTGACCTTGTGGCCCCACGAAGGTGGGAGGCATGATAAGTTACCATGACTTTTGGCTGGAAGCAGGAGTTGCTGGTGTGTGGCCCTTGAGCTTGGTTACCAGCCCTGCTACTTCCTCACTCATATGTTTCTTCTGGACTTGTAGATCTGTGAGCAAAATGAGAAAACACATTATTTTGTTCTTCTGTTCCTTTTAGTGCGAACATTCTTTTTCTTAGGTTAGGTTCTTTTTTAGGAACAAAATAAATTAAAAGGAAAGAGAGCCAAAAGCAGCAATACCCAGGTCTAAATTGTAGGCTTGAGAAAGAAAACAAACAAACAAACAAACACAGTTAGAAATATGTGCAGCTCTCTCTCTGCAATGGCTGTGTGATTTTGAGCAAGTTATTTAACTTCTCTGGGCCTTACACTGCTCATATGATTCAACAGTGCTATTGAAGGAATAGCTCTATGTGTGTATGTGTGTGTGTGTTCTTTGATTTATATAGTTTTCTGAGCTTGCTTACATTAATGAATACTAAATAATGCTGCAATACCATACTGAGGGTGGTATTGTGGTATTGCATTCAAGGAGCCAAGGTTGCTGTTATTTTCTGTTTTTCCAGAAAGTTAATGGGAAACACAAAACTCTATTGTTAAGCAAACCTTCTCTTTTTACAGTGGGACAAATTCTTTGGGCATACACCCAGCCAAGTGGCATCAAGTCCCTGGTTTTGCCCATGGAGATACTAGCACCCTTTGGAAAATCTCCCAGACTTGTTTTTCTCTCTCTTCTCTCCAGCATTAAGGGAGAAGAGGTAGCTAGATTTTATTACTCAGCAATCAAGAAAAACAAGGCAATAAGAGATCCTTCCAAAAAAAAATCTTCTCACTTTCCAGGGAGAAACATTCCTTGAGACATTATACCGCATTTGCCATTTGACCAGCTACTTTCCATCTTAATTCACGTAACGCAAATATGAGAGTCAAGACAGGTGTAAGTAGAAAAAGAAAGAGAAAGGAGGAAGCCGAAATAGAATATGCAGACCATATAACCTATACTAAGTAAGGTTTACTACTGAATGCCAGTTAGTAGGACAACCGTGTGGTAAATATATATCTTGCCCAGAAGCACGATGTGTCTTACAGATATTCTTTAATTATTCACAGAAAAGTATGTTCTCAGTTTAGGGTGGAAATGGGGAGGGGAGCACATGACAGTCCCCTGGGAGTTTTTCAAACCCCATACCAGTCACTTTTCTTAGAGATGGAATTTTTCAAACCCCACACCTACCCACTCTTTCACAGAGATTTCAGTGCCCTCCTATTTGAGAAGCATTGTGCTTTATAAGAACATTCTCCCAAAGATAGCCCATGATACTTTCACAGTGTTAATGGATCATAGCAGAGAAAAATGAAATTCTGTTACTTCTCACCAAATTCTTCTCTGGGCCAGACTCCAGGTGATGGAGTTTTAGCACCAGATCACAAGGCTCACCAGTCTTTATGAGTTTGATTCTTTTCATTTAATTAAAAAATAATTTAAGCTTATAGGCAGCATCCCTGGTAGCCACAGGAAACTGTAAAGACATGGATAATTGATATTCACCAATAATCCCCAAACCTCATCTGGATCAGTAATTTCATCTCCCCCTCCAAATAAGTCCTTTTTGGAGCTGCTAATAACATAGCAATCTTAGCTGGTTTGTGCCCTCTCTCTTATCCTTGCCTCAGTCCGTCTCCCTGTGGAAGTGCTAAGTATTGAAAAGGCCCATTGGCAAAAGGCGAGTGAAAGAAGGAGTTGCAATATCCCACAGCATAGAATAATTGCATTGTTATATATGCATGCCCCATTTCAAGTACAACTAGTACTAAAAAAAGACAAATCTTAAAACCTACATATTCATGCTTCATAAACGAACTCACTATGAAATTCTTTAGGCCAATGTTTATTAATTTCTATAGGTTCTCAGACTCTTCAGAGAATTTAAAGTTATGGACCCCTTCCACCAGAAAATTGTGTTCACACAAATTACATAAAAATTCACTTATATTGTTGGGGATTTCACAGAACTGCTAAGCAGCTTATAGATATAATGTAATATGTTGCGATCGGCCGGAGTTGAATAAAAAGCACAGAGTACTGAAGCGAAGTACTGGACAAGGCTTTATTGGGGGTCTGCGGGCAAGGTTCACTGGTCCCGGGGTTAGGGGCCAGAGAAGTCCCATGTGCAGGGGTGAGGGAGTTGTTTTTAAAGGCTCTTTTGGTCCCGGATGGGCTGGGCGTGGTGTTACATTGTTCTGTTTCCTCAGTTAGGGTCTTTCCATGCCCAGAAGGTCCCTTGTGCAGTGTGAGGTCTTGATTGCATCAGCTGTCGGCCATCTTAGGTATTAAGCCGCCTCATTGTTAGCAACTTAATGGCATCTGCAGGTGACTGAACGGTTGGACCCTATGCAAAGAATAAATAGATATAATCATTTTCTTCTATTAGATTACAGCCTGTAAGAAAGAATAATATACCATATAAGAATGACTGTGCTAAGGGTTATAATAAAAGACCATCAAGAGAGCACCAATAAAATGTATACATAATTTAATTATGTATATTTCATCAGGTACAGTGAACAGGAGTTAACCAAATCTGCTTGGTTTACTTTAAAGACTATATTTTAAAACCATCATAAAAATTACGTGTGTGTGTGAGTGTGTGTGTGTGTGTGTGTGTGTGTGTGTGTGTGTGTGCATGTGCATCTGTAATCAATATCTGAAATCTGTTGGAAGCTCCTCATAGTTATACAACAAGACAGAGTAAGGATCAGTTATTTACAAGGTTGTCGAGAATGACCTCATAGAGAAGGTGATGTTTAAATGGAGGTCTAAGTATGATTTGAAAGGAATTTCAATAGGTGGAAAGATATAACATTAATGTATTAGGAGTTGCTACCAATTGAAGGTAAACCAGCAATGAATATCTACCTCTCTGAAATTAAAGTCATTGGCATTTATCAATATTTAGAAGCACATCAAATGCATAGGTGAAAAGTTTCTCTGAAAGTCATTTTCTCCTGCTTTTCCTCAATATTCTTATAATTTTGATAAAAGAAGTGTTTCCTCTACAAAAGTGTCCTCCCAAACTTCATCTGAAATGTTTTGTTGGTTCTCCAGGTCTTGGGCACCAATAGCCTCTTCCTAAAGCAGGAGATCAAATGGAGTGCGAGGCTGACATAAGTGTACATTTGCAAACTGTCAAATCCTGACCCCAGCTCAGGCAGAGAAGGTAACCGCAGTTTTAGAGGAAGATGGTTCCCGAGTCAGTTTGGCCAAAGATGGAAAGTTTTACTTTGCAAAAGCTGATACTAGACAAATTCAGCTTTTGTACCAATTTTCACAGAATAGCCTTGAATAAATGAAAATTCCATCTGTAAGAAATTCCAAAAGTTAAACTCTTTACCCTTCCCTTAACAATGAGAACTGGAATTAATTGGGCATCTGTCTCTTTTTTGTAAAAAATTTGTTATGAGTATTTAGACCAGGTATTTTTAAAAATTTGATCTGTTTTAAATTAGAACTTCTTTTGTTTCAAGTAGCAACCAACATAAGACTCCCATAAGAAGGGGAATCTGCTCTGGTTAGAGTGGCAGAGCTGGAGTAGAAAGAGGAAGCAGAACCCACCACTCAGCCGTCTTCCAACATCTGACCAGCAACATCAACATCACCTGGGAGCTTGTGAGAAATGCAGCACCTCAGACTTCATCCCAGGCCTGCTGAGTCAGAACCTGCATTTTGACAAGATCCCAGGTGATTCAAATGTAGAGAAAAAATTGAAGAGCTCTGCTCTAGGGAAACTTCAGCCTTGTGTTGTGCAATTTTTATCAATGGAAAAGAGGAACCAGAGGTTGAAGTTATTTTCATTTTAAGATAGAAACAAATTATAGGTGACATTATTTCCCCTGCTAGTTTATGAAGCAGGGGAAAACCCCATGATTAATCATTCCCTTGCCAATGATAGGAGCATGTCATGTCTTTCTGAGTACCACTCAGGCTCAGCTGAGAGCCACAGCGCCTTGCCTCTGGCATTTAAGCCCTGTTTGGCCTCTGTCTTGGGTGGTCTCACTTTCCCCACTGACATCATTAAGCCTATTTTAGAAGCAGCAATCTACCATTTTCCCTCTGGCCCACAGTAGGCGAACACTACAGGACTTTTGAAGATGTTGGCATCCCTGTCATTATAAATGTCTCTAGGCCATCTTGGGGATATAGTTAGAAG
This sequence comes from Macroglossus sobrinus, assembly GCA_004027375.1. Classification (NCBI taxonomy): domain Eukaryota; kingdom Metazoa; phylum Chordata; class Mammalia; order Chiroptera; family Pteropodidae; genus Macroglossus; species Macroglossus sobrinus. The sequence goes on along the minus strand of PVKZ01004535.1, from coordinate 35,279 downwards.
GTGGGTGAGCAGTTTAATAAATCAACTCCAATAGTTCTATCACCCTGTGTTTGTATGCTTTCTTTAAACAATCTAAATATCTGGCATCTTCACTTAATTTCATGCAAGCTAACTACATTTCAGTCAACCGAAAAGCAAACAGAATTATCCCCACCTATTTAAGAATCCAAAATCTAGGATAAGTGTGACAATGTTGATGAATTTTACCCCACAATCATTGCAGAGGAACTATGATTCTAAAGTTCTCTAGAACTAATATAGTTCTAGGCAAACTACCAAGGGCCTGCTTAATTCATCTAACCAAAAAATTAACCAAAACCTACCAAAGACAAGATAACAGAACTTCTTGGTCTACTGACTGGAGGCCATTAGATTGTAACTGAGGGCTCAAGTCACTCTTCTGGAGTCATGGCCTCTCACCCATTCCCTGGGTCAGTTCAAAGACACATCTCTTCTTCAAACGGATGCCTTTGAAGAAAGATGCTGCAACAGCACCTAAGTGCACAATATTAACTTTCCCTTTGGCTGTCTTAAAGGAGCCTCTGGACATTATGAAGTTAACTCTTCCACCATTGGATCCTGACTCTAAGCTAATGTGACTCTCTGGGGACCAGGAATGCTGCTATGGTTTGCCAGATAGAGGAGGCTCTTATGAAGTTTATCTGACAAAAAAAATGTTTTGGATCAGGTGTGTCCCACTGTGGACTCAATGCATTCTTGAGGTCATCTGTGGTTATTGTCCTACTTTCTGAACTGTATATTTGTAATAGACATACTTGGGACTAAAATAATCAAGGGCAATGTATCATCCAAGGGGAAATTTAAAAGATTAATACTTGAAAGATTCAGGAGTGAAGATTTCTATTATACCTCCTCCTTGGCTTTTGTAGAATGCAAATATAAATCTTGGAGAACAACAGTGGGCCACTGTAAAATCAATTAAATGGGAACACTAATTACAGGTACTATTCCATATATAAAGTATTTACTGGAGCAAATTAACATAACTGTTAGAACCTGGCATAGAGCTATTGATCTAAACACTTCTTGTCTTACCATAAGTGAAGAATACCAAAAATATTTTTGTTTCACCTGGCAGGGATGCTTTACTCAAGACTACATCAGTTCTATGCCTCTGTGTCATGTGTAGTCTAAAGAATATTTCACCACTAATCTATTACATTAATTATATCATACTGATAGGACTAGTAAGCAGGAAATAGCAGGTACCTAGATATCTTAATATGATATACGTGCATTGAAAAGTGAAACATAAGTTCCATTAAAAAGTTGCAGTATGGTTGTTTAGTCAAGTTTCTGGTGTATGGTATAGTAGTCTGGGGCATGATAAGATATCCCTTTTGAAACTGAATATAAGTTTTGTGCCTTGCACCCCCACCATTATTTAAGAAGTACAAACCTTAGTATCTTTATATTATGGAGATAACTTATTCCAAATTTGGTTGCATTGATCCAAGTTATTTACTCGGTAACCAAAAGGTAAACAGTTTTGAGTGGGGCCCAGAGGAAGAGAAGTATTTTCCAATTTTGTTCAGGTAGATATAAGCAGCTTTGTCACTTGAAACTTATGACCTAGTACCTTAAAATGTCTGTGATAGAACACAATGCTGTGTGGAGCCTGTAGCAATACTTGAGAGAGGAAACCAGCACAGGTCCCCAGGGTTTGGAATAAATACATAGCAGTCTCTTTAAGGAACATTTTTTAGCTTACTTCTAGTACTTTTTTAGAATCAAATGTATGTGAGGCATACATCACAAACTTGTTATTTTGACCTACTAATCTGCCAGGTATTCATGTCCAAAAGTATTCTGTCACTGATGGCAATGAAATACCCAAATTGGATCTTAGCGAGCACTGAAAATATAAGTAATTTGTATTCACAAGTGACTTCTACTCCCATGGCATCTAGTTCTGCAGTATCACCACCTCTCTTTCAACCTATGGCCTCATGAGACATTCTGCAGGACCAATGACCAAGAAAGAAAATAATTCAACTTTATTCTGCAGATAGTTTTGCATGACATGTGAATTCTAGCCAAAGGAGGACTGCTATGACATTAAATCCCCCTTTAGAGATGGGCCTAAAGTACAGCGGGAAAGAGTTGTCTTCAGGGAAGAATTTTTGAGTGGTAAATCTGATTGTCTACTTTATCTGGAAGAAAGGTGACTAGATGTATAAATCTATACTGATTTTAAACAGTTCCTGAATGCTTAGCCAGATGGTCAAGGATGCAGAAAGCTCAAAACAAGAGAATTACTAACAAGAATATTTGGGGAAAATATTGTAGATGAACCTCTCAAAAGGGTTCCAGAGCATGGAGACTTATAGGAGAGTCACAAAAAGACCTCTCAGCAGAGATCGATAGCATGGTCCAGTCTTTGAATGTCATTCAGCCTCTTTTTCTAGTAACCTATTGCTTGGAGGAACAGCCTGTTACCTGGCTACAGGTTAATTATGTTGGACCCCTCTCATCATGGAGGAGGCAGGGTTTTTTTTTTTTTTTCAAAAGAGTAGGTACTTACAAGATATGGATTTGCTTTTCCAGTCTTTCTCTAATTCTTCCACAGACATCATTAATGGGCTCATTAAATTAAATTGTTTCATCTGGTGTTCCACTCAGCACTGTTTATGACCAAGGAATTTTATTTCACACTGAAAAAAAGAGAGTTGATGGCTTTGCTCGTGGACTTCACTGGTCTTATGATGTTTCTCACCACCCAGGAACAGCCAGTTTTAAAGAATGTAGACTGGCCTGTGGAAGATTCATAGCACCAGTTGAGAGAATTCCATGTCTGCATTATTACCCCAAAGGAGGTAGGGTGTGCTTTGAAACAGCGACCAATGGAGCCAGAATACAATAATTGGGACAGAAAATCTCGTCGTTACTTTCAAAGACCATTTGCAACAGTCATATTGATCCACTGGACTTTAGACCCTTCATGAATAAAGTTTTCCACAACAGGTGAAGAATTGCAAAAAACTGAGTCTCTGATTGAGGGCAAAAGAAGCAAAAAATGGGTAGTAGAGAAAAGGAATTTATACATACCAACTGTGGCCGTATGGCTCATTAAAAAGGCTAATATTGTAATAACTACTCATGAATATTATTTGTTTCCCTTTTAGGTATGTACTTATGCATACTAACCAAATTTTCTTTCTTCTCTTTCCTCTGCTATTTTAACTAGACTAAATTGTTTGTTGTTAATTGCATATATTGATGTTTGGGTTACAGGAAATCAAAATGAGATTGGGAGAGAACATTGGCCATCAGGAGAGGAGCCAAGGTATCCTCTTCTGAGGAAAGGATGAGCATGTTTGTATATGAATAGTTACATTATTTCAGAGAAGTATGTTATTATTGTTGTTTGTGAGAACTTTAACCACACAAGAGATAGCGAATGTGGATGTTGAATAGCCCAAGGGATGGACTTCAGTGGATACCTTGGATCATCTCTCTCAGCATCTATTATGGCTCTCTAGTGGTGGGCCAATCCATCCTGCATATGCTAGAGAGACAAAGCTGCATTTCACAGATTGTGTTTCTACTAAGACCTGCCAATTTGATACACTCAGACCAGACTTAAATTGTAAATTGGGAGAAGTAGCAAGAGAGGCAAGTGTGAAGTGTCTGTTTGAGACATGGATCCTGGCAGAGGCCTTTACCAGTGACCTGTTTGGGCAGCTCCCTTTGGCTTTTCTGGTTGCTATAGGAGCCAGAGTTCTGTCCCCTTGCTCTTCTGTGGCCTCAGTGGCAAAGCTCTCACTCACAGCAGAAGTCATAAATATGAGAGTTGTTGGGATTTCCACAAAGAGCCCTAACCACTGTGTAAAAGCTAAGACCTGGTCCCCAACCTCTTTCTGCTTAAGCTAGGTAGAGAGGCTTCTATTCTCTGCCATGAGCCCAGACTGATACTCTGGGCGGGGACAATGTTGACAACAGAAACTTCAAAAATATAAAAACTGATTTTTATTTATTTAAGCACTGTAAACTGTTTATGGACACTTTTAATGAGAAATTTAAAAATATATACCAATTGTAAAATGTATTATGTAAAAAGAAATTTTTTCAGAAGGTTTTGGAAAAAAAACATTGGCTTAGTGACCTTTCGCCTCTGGAAATAATTGTATGTTAGGACTCAAAATGCACACTGTATTTAACAATGTGAAATCTCAAAAATATAAATATGCCCTCATAGCTGAGAGACAGCACATGCAGTGGTTTGGTGCGCTAGATCAGGTGGCCTGGGTTTAAATAGTGGCTCTACTGCTACTTGACAATGAGATGTTAAGCAAGTCACTTACTCTTTCTGGGACTTGTTGTTTTTCTTATGTAAATCAGGGATAATAGTACTTTCATCACAGGGGTATTGTGAAGGTGAACTGAATTCATATATTTAAAACACTGGGATGGTAGTGAAGGGGGGAAGTAGACAGGGTAAAATGGGTCAAATAAGTGGTGACAGAAAGAAGTCTAACTATGGGAGGTGAACACACAATGTAAATATACATATGCCTTACTGTTAAAATGTACAGCTGAAATTTACCAGATTTCGTTAACCAATTTCACCATAAAAAGATTAATTAATTAAAAAAGATCTTAGTAGCATTCACTCAAAGGGAAATATATATATATATATATATATATATAAAACACTGGTAACAATGAACAATGTCTGGGGCCTAGTAACACCTACACATTTGCTATTATTGTTGTTATTATTATTTTACATTATCATGTTGGCTTTAGGACCTAAAAGTAAAAGGAGGATGTAGAAAACATGGGGACAGAATAAAAGAAGGTATACTACACTGTGTTAGATACAATATTTTATTTTTAGGTGTCAGATGTCCCCTAGACATAACTCCTTATAAGAATACCTGATGTCACATTGACAGCCCACAAGGCTGTTTGTCTCTAAAGGAATCTCCTTGCACAGAGAACTTACTATTTTTACAATATGCTGCTGCCATCAGGACATGCTCTGCCCAGGACTTGGAGCACCTGTGGGTAAGTCCTATCATTACTCCTTGTAGGCATAAGTGCCTTGGACCTCAGTTCTATTTATTAGCTGGGAATGGTAAGCCCTTCTCAACCACCCACAGGGATGTCACCAGGCTAGATGTAATTCTTGGTATAAATATCTTCAGTGAAACTTAAAAGGACATGAGAGTAAGGGGCACCCCTGAGGTCCATGGCCACCCCAGAGTGCATAATGAGGTGTGATTGAGTAGGAAATCTGTCTTCAGAATGCTCTGGATATTTTCTTTCTTCAATGTTCTCTAGACCAATGTTAGTGTATATCTGCACCATACAATTCACTAGTCCCATGTGGCTAGAGAATGCTTGCAGTGTGGCCAGTGTAACCGAGGCACTGATTTTTATATATTTTTTTATTTTTCATTGGTTTACATTGAAATAACCACATGTGGCTGACTGTGCATTGGACTGGACCAAGCAGCTCTAGACTGTTAGCTCTAAAAAGGCATGGACTGTGTTTGTCTTCTTTCTCACTGCAATTAGATGCTCAGATACCTGGTCATTGGCCCATAAATAAAGTGTCAAGTAAATGAATGTCTATGTGATGAGAAGTGTGGCTGTCATGTTTGCATGTTTATCAATACCATCCACAGCAGGAAAGCTTCTCATGATGACATGCCAAGGATGGAAGAAGGGAGAAGGGCAGACATTAGATCTATTCCAGTGGATCCCATCTCCTCAGATCTGCATGTAAGAACTCAGGCGTCATTACAGGATCAAAGGTAGAACCTAGAAAGTCAACTCTGAGGAATGACTTTACAGAAAGCAATGTAAGTGCTTTGCCATATCCCACTGGATTCATTGGGGGTACCCTCCACCCCATTTTAGTGTGCTTTTGCTTCAACAGTCAGAACCTGCAGCCCTTCTTGGCAGGACTGACCTCATACCACTCAGCTTCATCCTGTAGCATAGTAAAAAAGAGCTGGAGGTGCCTAAGAATCCCCAGGTGCCTTCTAATCACTGAATGGAAGCTGCACAGTCATGAAGACCCAGCTCCCTTGAGTGGGTTGGGAGGCTCTGAGGTGTAACCTCCACTCCATAGTCCCCTGTAGGAAGAAGCTGACGTGGTGCTGGGTAGTCTTTACCTGACTCACCCTTCCTGGCTCACTCCCCTTTCAGTCCTGCTGCTCCACTTCCTTACTGCTTTCTCCAGGACCACTCTTTGGTAATCATGTACACAAATCCTCCTCCAAAGATCTGTTCTGAAACCTGATCTAAGAGGACATTCTGCTAACCAAATTCACAAGAGGCTGAGCAATTGATGAGATTACTAACTATTTAACCAAATCTACAAGCAATATTTTTCAAGGTGTACTATTTGCCACTAAGAAGCATTCTCAGGGAATTAAGTTGAAATTCAAATGTCACTGGATGAATCAAGGTTCAGAGCAGAGTGTAGGAAGCTACCGGGTGATGTTTCCATTAATTCCAGATAGCCTGGTAGCTCAGCAGTCATCATGAACCTGGAAAGATGGTATTAAAACCAATCTCCTTCACCCTTGGCAGAGACTCACAGACACATCTTTTGACTTCTTTCAGGATATGCACCCAGAAGACCTCACCCTTTAATTTGGATAACACAACAGTATCTCAGGCCCTGACCACACACATGAGCTGAAACATAGTCAGTTCTGAAACATAGCTTCGGTCTCTGTATCCCAGGCATGTTTTCTTGAGGCAACACCCTGGTATATTAGTCAGAGTTCTCCAGAGAAAACGGAACCAACAGAGAGAGAGAGAGAGAGAGAGACAGAGACAGAGACAGACGGAGAGACAGAGAGGAGATTGAGAGAGAGTTTGAGAAAGAGATTTAGTTTAAGGAATTGGCTCACAATTGGAGGCTGGCAAGTTCAAAATTTACAGAGCAGGCTGTCAAGCTGGAGGCCCAGGGAAGAGTTGATATGGTTCAATCCTGAAGGCAGTCTGGAGGAAGAATTCCTTCTTCCTTATGGGACCTTGGTCTGTTCTCTTGAGACCTTCAACTGATTGGATGAGGTCCACCTATACTATGAAGCATAATCTCCTTTACTCAAAGTCTTCTTATTTATATGTGAATCAGATCTGAAAAAGAAATAACTTCACAGCAACATCTAGACTGAGGTTTGACTAAAAACTAGGTACTGCAACCTAGCAAAGTTGACACATAAAATTAACCATCACAGCCACCTTGACTGAACTGTCTCCTGCACTGAAGTTTAAGATGTACTCTCTCCTCCTTTATGGAAACTTGAACAACTCGTTAGTGTTCCAAGCAACAAGCCATCACTCCATGTAGTTAACCTCATTCATCTTATCTTGGTTCATGTTGACTTCAGCTTTCTGACCTGAATCCCAAATTTTCCTGGCTATATCTCTTTTGGGACATGTATCTGCTGTGCTGGCTGGAAAATTGCTGCTTGGCTATCACTCATGGGAACATAAGCTATCACCCATAGGAACATAACATTCTAACAATAAGCCTCTGCTTCTGGACCCCCACTTGCACAACCAACCTGTGGGTTAACAGTTAGTAAATAGAAGAAAAATAGACTTTTGTATTCAGACAGAATGAAGAATGGGGTTTAGGGCTTAAAAACCTTGTATCTCTACATTTCAGGGCTGCTTAATTTGGGATCTGCATACTCCTTGCAGACCCAGCTGGCTGAATAAAGAGTGTGTTTCCTATAATTCACTGATTTCTGGTGGTTCATGTGTCTATTGGGGACTGGCAGCTACAACATTTGGAGGCCCCAGTGAGATCTCAGGGAGTGGCCCTGGGATCTAAGACTGGACTGGTCTCTGAAGCAGTTGCTGTCCCTGTTACAGATTCAAAGGGGTGGCCAACCTGCGACGTTCCAGGGCCCTTGAATGCTGTGACAAGGTCAATACAATTGTCAAGGATGCAACCTTCAGGACACGCTCTTTGTTCCTGGTCCTGATGGAAATCTCTGAGGCCTTGACGTCTGGATAAAAGGTATCTTTCTGTTTCTGTTGATCTGTCATTGGGGGTCCGTGGAGAGACTGGAACAGTCATATCTCTCAGACAGTGGCCAGGCTGCGGGATGCTGCCTCCTGAGCCCTGTTATCAGGTTCTGTCTTTGGTCTTTTCTAGGTTGTAGGTGGTGGACTTCTCTGGGTCCACCTACACCCTAGTAATTGTTTTCGTCTGAGTGTCTGTCTTGTGTTTTCTGCACAAGCAATGGGGGGAGGCCCGAGTTCACAGAAGACACCCTTGTGGTGTCTCCTGCGACATTTCAAAGAAGGGTTTGTAGAGGGAGCTGACTATGGCATAAAGTTTTCTCCAGGCAGACTAAGGACATGGTGTGAAGTTGAGTGGCCGACTTTTGGTGTAAACTGGCCTCCAGAGGGTTCTTTTGACAGGGGTTTAGTGAGAAATGTTTGGAAACCTGGGACATCCCAATCAGTTTCCCTACATTGATCAATGGTTAAACCTTGTTTAGAACCCTCCCTCCTTGGCTCTGCTGGTGTGCCTTTTCTCTAGGGACATGAGTCTTAGTTGTGGGCACCACGAAACATATGGCAATCAAATCTCCAAAACAGCCCAGTCCCTCAGTCCTCCAATCTCCACCAGAGGACAGTGACCTTCCCCCACCCTATAATCCAGGACAACAGAGGCCAAATGGCTCCGCTTCACCTCCTGGAACACGGGCAGGTAACCCCTATGGGCCTCCTGCTCTGGCTCTGGGCGGGGCACCAGCCAATACCACACCCCGGCCATTCTCCCCTTGCAAGAGGCACCACCCCACGGGCATCGTACAGACAGGCCTTTGATGGTTTACATGCCTTTCTTGATTAGAGACCTGTACAACTGGACAGCACAGAATCCACCTTTCTCTGAGAAACCCAAGGCATTAATTGAACTCTTAGAAAGTGTCTCTCAGACTCACCGCCCCACTTGGGACGACTATCAACAGCTTTTAGTTACCTCCTTCACCAAGAAAGAACGCGGACGCATTTGGGCAGAAGCACAAAAGATGGCTGTGGAAGGGAGGAGAGCTAAGAAAGCACGAGAACACATTGGGGAGAAATTTCCCTCCACCCACCCAGACTGGGACACAATTCTCAGGTGGGAAGAATGGCATTAATCAGTACCACCAGATTATAATTGGGGGAATTAAGATGGCTGCTCGCCAGCTAACTAACCTTTCTAAGGTGACTGAAGTTATACAGGGACCTCAGGAGTTCCCCGGAGAGTTTCTTGAACGATTACAGGAGGCGTACCAGGTATACACCTCCAATGAACCTGAGGCTCCTGAGAACCAGCGGGAAATTAATATAGTCTTTGCTACTCAGGCAGCTCCTGATATCCAGCGTAAATTACAAAAATTAGAAGATTTTGCAGGGATGAACCTGTCCCAATCTGTTGAGATAGCCCAGAAGGTGTTCAACAACAGGGAGGCACTGAATCACTCCGAACGTATGGCTAAAATCCAAAGCTACTGTTATCAACCTAGACAGTTTGTTGCCAGACCCAGGCCCCAAGACACCTCCATTTATGACTGTACAGATTTCACTGACACTGTGTGTTCCTCGGGGCCAGACCTCAAAGACTCCCCTCTGCCTGAGGCCAATGAAGTTCTGTTCACAGACGGGAGCAGCTTCATGCAGGAAGGAAGAAGGTACACTGGGGCAGCGGTCGTAACTCTAACTGGCACCATCTGGTCACAAGCTCTTCCCCATAGGACTTCTGCTCAAAAAGCAGAACTCGTCACCCTCACTGAGGCACTAAGATGGGGAAGGATAAGGCAGTCACAATATACACTGATAGCTGATACACCTTTGCCACTCACTGCTCATGTACATGGAGCCATCTACAAGGAAAGAGGGCTTCTGACTTTAGCTGGGAAAGACATCAAGAACAAAGAGGAGATCTTAGCCTTACTTGAAGCCATATAGATGCCTAAGGCTCTTCTATTGTTTTTTGTAAAGGGCATCAAAAAGGGAATAGTCCTGAGGCTGAGGGAAACGAATGAGTCAATGCAGAGACAAGAACAGAGGCTACAAAGCCAGTGGGTTCCCCACCACATCTACTGACTGTTGTCCCTTACCCAGAACTGCCTCTGTCTCCAACCTATATGGTGGGAGAGAACATATTTTCAAGACAAGAGCCACTAGGAACCAATAGGGGTGGTGGACGACCCCAGATGGAAAAACCGGGCTCTCACAGCCCTTGGAAGGACTCTCCTCCACCAGCTACACCAGACCACACACCTAGGGTCAACTAAGATGATCAAGAAGGAAGAAGAACCGCAGAGGAGATTGCCTCACGATGCCCAGCTTATGCCCAAATTAATCCAAAGAGGGAAAGAGAGAAGAACCTATGCATGGGGAAAGAGAAACTTATCCAAGGGACCACTGGGAAGTCGATTTTACTGAGGTAACCCCGACTGTGGGGGGCTACAAATATTTACTTGTTTTTATAGACACCTTTTCAGGATAGATAGAGGTCTTCCCTACCAGGAAAGAGACTGCCTTAGTAGTTACTAAGAAACTACTAGAAGAAATTCTCCCTCTATTTAGTCTCTCCGGAACTTTAGGGTCAGATGATGGGCCAGCCTTTGTAGCAAAGGTATCATAACAATTGGCTAGCTACCTAAATTTGCAATGGAAACTTCACTGTGCCTACCAGCCCCAAAAGTTGGGGCCAAGTAGAGAAAATGATACAGACTCTAAAAGAGACATTAGTCAAGTTAGGGTTAGTTGGGACCTGGGTAGAACTTCTCCCCTTTGCTCTTCTCTGAGCCATGTGTACTCCATATATTAATGGATTCACCCCATTTGAAATTTTCTTTGGAAAATCCCCATCTTTAGTACCTAGAATAGAAGATGAAAAAAAGGCAGAACTATGTAACCTTGTCTTACTTAAGTCTTTACAGGCCCTTCAAAGTGTACAGAGGAAATTTGGTCCCGGGTTCATGCTGCCCACTCAGCCCCAAGGGACAGAATTCCCCATTAGTTTCAGCCTGGGAACTCTGTGTGGATCTAGAAGTTCACTTCCAAGGGACTAGAATCCAAATGGAAAGGACACTTTACTGTCTACCTGACGACGCCCACTGCAGTTAAAGTAGACGGCATCCCATTATGGACTCATCACTCCCACATGAAGGCAGCATGAGAGTGGACAGCTCAGGAAGATGGGCCCTTAATACTAAGACTCGAGCATATATAAGTCTAACCTTCCATTTCTTTCTTTTTTCCTCTTTAGCCCAGGCGTTCGACCAGCCACAACCAGAACCAGAAGGAGCATTAATAACTTTGCTAATGACAATACACAAGGTCTTAAATAAGACCACCCCAGACATAGGACAAGATTGCTAGTTGTGCCTAAACCCCAAACCCCCTTACTATGTCAGGGTAGGAACTTCCCTAAACTTAACTGAGCTCAGCAGGCTAGAATTTCAAGTCAATTCACTAGCAGAAGTAGTCCTCCAAAATAGAAGAGGTTTAGATTTATTATTCTTAAAACAAGAAGGATTATGTATGGTTCTAGGTGAAACCTGTTGCTTCTATGTGAATAACTCTGGAATAATTAGAGAAAGCTTACTACTAATACAGAGAAATTTAGATGCCCATGTTTCCTCAATTTCTTGTTTGCATATATAAGGAAAATAATTAATTCTATTAAACTTTTAGTATTACAAAATAGAGGCTATGAGCAAATTCCACATGAAGAATCAAGTATTTTATTTTTGCTAAGGCCAGTGGAGAATGTGCTGGCTGGAAAATTGCTGCTTGGCTATCGCCCATGGGAACATAGGCTATCACCCATAGGAACATAACATTCTAACAATAAGCTTTCTGCTTCTGTACCCACTGTTTGCACAACCGACCTGTGGGTTGACAGTAATTAGAAGAAAAATTGACTTTTGTGTTTTTCCCTGGCATCTAAATTTCTCCGTACCTCTACATTTCAGGGCTGCTAATTTGGGGTCTGGCAGACCCAGCTGGCTGAATAAAAAGTGTGTTTCCTATAACTCACTGATTTCTGGTGGTCCATGTGTCTATCAGGGGCTGGCAGCTACAACACTGCCACACATATTATTCTGACCAGGGAACAGAAAAGTGTAGAGGTTAGGAGCCTGTGCTCTAGAGTTAGACATGGCCTTGAATTCTAGTTCTGCTGTTTGCACACATGTGACTGGAAGCTAGTTATTTAGCATCTCTGAACTTGTTTTCAAGCAGTAAAACAGGAAAAGAAGAACATCTTAAGGATGTTGAAAGGAGTCAATGGAATAATTCATACTATGAATATTAAATGAACACTTACCATGAGTCAAGCACTGTGGGAGACCCAGACACAGTAGTGACAAAGAAAGAAATCTGAGTCAGGAGCCCCACAGTCAGTGTGGAGCTTGTATGAAAAACACCTGGCACAACCTCATACACACAGTCACTTATAGCTTATTATTTACTGTTGAGAGTCACTGCTTGCCAATAAAAGCTTTAAAACAGAAAAAAAACACTGTATATTCCTGAGGACTGCAAAGAAGTGAAGGAGTGCTGTCAGAACACACAGTCTGTGGTCACTTAGTCACCATCATGGCCCTAGTGGCTCTTGGCAAAACAAGAGTATTGTTCACTTAGGCAGGTAACTTTTAACTTGACAAAAAGGGGAGTGCAGTAAGACATTCTTGGGGCAGGGCAGGGTGGGGGGTGAAGAGTAAGCTATAATTATCATCCATGGTTTTCCTCCTCTTATGTAATTAGGATTTAGGACATCAAAACCCAGGACACATGATATGAGTGTATTTGAGGGAACAATGGGCAAAGGATATATGAAGCTGGGGTTGTTCCAGTAAACCCATGATTTGTGGCCACCAAAAAAGCAGGCTTCACTTCAAACTCATCCTAAGGAACCTGGTCTACCAAATTCTTCTACAGTTTCACTCGCCCAGTATGAAGTTCCTACATTCTATGTCTCACCAGTGTTATTAAAACTTTCCTTGTAATTAGATGTTTACTTGATTGAATCCATGTGGGAAGTTCAATTGCAAACCAGACAGGATTCCCATCCTGTGGAGCCCTGTCAGTGGGGAGACAGATAGAGATGATCACACCGATTTAATTACAAATTACAAGAGTATAATAGAGAACATAATTTGTATGGGGTCATACATAGAAAGTATATTAGTCAAGACTCTTATTCGCATGTAACAAAGACCAATTCTGGCTGATTTAAGCAGAAAAAAAATGTGCTTAAAAGCCAGTGGGAACTCACTGGATTACTAAAAGGGCTAGAGAACATGGCTTAGTGCTCCCACAGCCATAATTGACACCCATAGTCATACCACAAAACAGGCTGGTGAGATCACTGCTACCCCAGTGAGCACAACAGATGGTACCCCCGAGAATCAGCTCTGGAGGCTACTGGTGGCCACCATCCTACCTGACCCAGGAACTTGGCTGTCTCCTCATGGTCCCTGCTTCTTTGCATCATTAGCTTCAGATGCACTATCTGGGAAGAATCATCAGATTGATCAAGCTTCAGTCATTTATCTGCTCCTCAGTGCAGAAACTAAGAGTGTAAATTTTCTGTGTTCTTAACAGAAATATTTACCCTTATGCTATGTAATCTGTCAGGTTCTTAAACCTCACAAGAAAAGTTGCTTCATACATTTACTTTGAAGAAAACTGAATTGAATAAAACAATAGCTACACAGGAAAACAAACAATTTTAAATTATTTTTTGAAGTAAGAACAGCACAAGATGTCACCATCATACCCTTGTCTGACAGTATTTTGGGAGTACCAGTTAATAAAATTGGAAATTTTATTTGTATAAAAATTTAAAAAGAAGAATAAATTATTATTTCCAGATTTATGATTGCATATTAAAGAACCTAAAAAAGTTCATTTAAAAATAATTAAGAAAAAATTAACAAGAGATATCACTATGGTGACCAGTTATTAATTTAAGAAACAAAATCATTAGTTTTAATTAATAGAAAATAACCAGTTAGAAAATATAAATGGAAGAGTGTATTCTATTTATAATTGCAACCACAAAGATAACATATCTAGGAGTCAACTTTTTAAAATGTGCACAGTTCTATAGATATAAAATAGTAAACCTCTACTATTATAGATAGAATACTTAAATAATAGGAAAAATATACCGTGTTCTTAGATGGAAAGCTCTGATATTGCAAAGATGTTAATTCTCCTTAATTCATAAAATTAATGTAAACCCACAAAAATATCAATAAGCATATATGTATATATATATATATATATATATATATATATATATATATATATATACACATATATGCCAGTGGTTCTCAGCTATTGACAGTTTTGCACCCCAGAGGACATTTGAAAATCTCATGACTTGGGGGAGGAGAGTGAGTAGAGACCAGGGACCTCACAGTGCCAAGACGACCTTCATGTAAAGTGTCAATAGTGCCGAGGTTGAGAAACCCTGAACTAAAAGAACTGATTCTCAAACTCCTGCTTGAAGGTGGGAAGTAAGAAGAGGTCATGCAAGAGTCAATTCTTGGGGGAAAAAAACACATGTAATGTTAAGGAATCAGCCTTATACATATTTAAAAGCATTCTCTAGAATCTACAGTGGTTGAAGCAGTAGAGTTCTCAGCCTTGGCATTATTGACATTCTGGACCAGATAATTCTTTGCTGTAGAGACTGTTTTGTGCACTGTAGGATGTTTAGCAGCATCTATAGTCACTACTTTTTTCTCCACTCAGTTGTGACAATCAATACTGTTTCCAGGTTTTTCTACATGTCCCCTGATTAAGAACCACTGAGGAAGAAGGAGAACATGTTGTAGATGATAGAGGCTCTGTTCATTCCTCTGGAGACTAAATCAAAGTTGTGGAAAAAATAAGGAGCAACAGCAAGGAAATATCACCTGGGATCTAGATGAACAAGCCAGACAACTATGGAGAAATCCAAGAAAGTACCTGCAACAGCAGAAGGTAGGATGGGGCAAGGATGTGGGACTGCCTTGTCCCTAGTGGCTGAGTGAAACAGAGGCTGCAGCAGCAGCAACAACAGAAGCCTTTTTAAAGGGGCTGCATCAGCGAGCAAATTTTCACAGTGATGGACTGCTCGCTCTGAGCACTAGTGCCTATTCTACTGCATAAGAGGCACCAGGGACTTACAGGAAGACATCATTGGAGTGAGGACCTAAGTGAGATACACTTGGTACAGAAGTGCTGGCGGTACCCATTGTTCCCTGTTGACCTCTCCAAAATACCAGTGTGCCAGACACAGTGCAGCCATAGCTGTGACATCATCAAACTAGATAACAGAGATCGCTCTGCCCAGAATATTCCCTGAAACTCCACCTCCCCCAACTTGCAGCCCCGCCCAAGCCACATCCAGGTGTATCCTCAGCAAGTCAGGTGCTCCTTGCTGAGACTCAAACTGATGGAGGCAGCTGGCCTTAATTTCTGATGTGGCCTTTTGAGGCAACTATAAGCACCACATCTGTGGATTGCTTGCTAAATCTTAACAGGTGGCCCGGGATGGGTAGAGGCTTGGGCTAAGTTTGGCTTGCAGCTGAACCCCTCTCAGGACTGTGTTACTGGACACCTACCTCACAAATCCACACTAATAAGACCGGGAGACTTAGGGGCTTTGCTTAGGACATAGAAACAGACATGGAAAGGCAGCCAAATGGGAAGACAAAAAAGCAGAAACCATATGAGAGAATAGAACAGAGATCCAGAAATAACAAAGTCAAGTAATGTGACAGATGCAGAGTTCAAAACACTAGTTATAAAGATGCTCAATGAACTTTTGGGAAGTGTAGAGGACTCCAACAAAAAGATAAAAATGGAAATGGAAATTATTAAAGGGAACCAGTCTGAAATGAAGAACACATTGTCTGAGATTAGAAGTATATTAAATTAAATAAACAAAAGAATAAACAAAGTAAATAAAGAAAAGGATCAAGCGCCCTATCTAGAGGACAGGAAAGCCAATCAAGACACAGAATGGCAAGAAAAAAGATGCCAAGACTATAAAAATAATTTAAGGCAGATATGAGATACTATTAAGTCTCCAAATATTCATCTAATCAGCATAACAGAAGAAAATCAAGATGTTGAACAGCTGTTTGAAAAAATAATGATGGAAAACTTCCCTAACTTGGTGAAGGAAATGTACATAAAACCCCAGGAAGCTCAGAGAATTCTAAAAATCAGGGATCCAAAAATGCCCACACCACGACACATCATAATTAAAATGCCAAAGGTTAAATATAAAGAAAGGATATTAAAAGCACAAGAGAAAAAGAAATAATTACTAATAAGATAACATGCATAAGACTGGTAGCTGATTTTCTCAAAAAAAAAACTATGTAGGACAGTGGGCTTGGTAAAAAAAATATTCAACAGGATGAAGACCCAGGTTCTACAACCAAGAATCATTTATCCAGCAAAGCTATCATTTAGAGTTGAAGGACAGATAAAGAGCTTCCCAGACAAAAATAAGCTAAAGGAATTTATCATCATTCAGCCAGTATTACAGGAAATGTTGGAAGACTTTTTTAAGAAGAAAAAACATGTATCAAAAACCAGAATAAAGAATGGTAACAACTACATTCCTATCAATGAGTACGTTAAATGGAAAAGAATTAAGTGCTCCAACCAAAAGGTAGAGTGGCTGTAAGGATAAAAAACAAGACCCCCTACATATGAAAAGAAAGGAAATGGAAAAAGATATTACTTTGATGAACCTAGAAGGTATTTAAATCAGACTGAGAAAGATAAACACTATGTGATTTCACTTATGTGCAAAATTTAAGGAATAAAAAGAACAAAGTAATCAAAAACAGACTCACAAATATAGTGGACAATTTGGTGATGGACAGAGGGGAGGGAAGTTTGGGGGCCTGGGAGAATGGGATAACAGTTTAAAGAAGTACAAATTAGTAGCTGATGAATAGGGAGCATGGCATAGAGAATGCAATTAGCATTAATACATTGGCTAGGTGGAGGGTTGGGGGAAGAAGAGAATAATTGGAGGGATCAATTTTACTAACTATATAGATGTCTAACCAATGTATTGTATTCGTGAAACTAATTAAAATTAAAAAGAAAAAGAAAAAGAACCCCTTAAATGAACATACTAATGAAACTGAATAGAGGATTTAGAAATAGACTTAAAAACTTTAGGGAGTTTGATGTAATAATGTCAACATTTCAAGTTAGTTGAGAAAGGACAGATTAGAAATGGTTGGTACAACTGTCTAATCATCTGGAAAGAGTTAAGCAGATATCGTCACTATATCAGAATAAATTCCACATGGATCAAATATTCGAATGTAACAAAAATGAAATTATAAAAGCACCAGGATTAAGCATGGAATAATTCTTACTTTTAGAGGAGAGATGGTTTTTATGAGGTATTCATAAAACCAGAGCAATAATAAATAAATAAATACATACATACATACATAAATACATACATACATACATACATACATACATACATACATACATACATAAATCTGACTCCATAAAAATTGAAACTACTGTCTGGGGGAAAATGTCATAAATTTAAGATTAAAAGACTAATAACAAGCTGATTAAAAGAAAGGTGAAGGAAGATATTCAATAGTCAGAAGTCTTTCTCTTAATACATAAAGAGTTTTTCAAATCAATAGGAAAAGACTAACCATACAGAAGAAAAATGAGCATAGAACATAAAAATGAAAATGTATATAATGGTTTATAGCAGTTGTGGTAGGCAAATAACAACTTGACATAATCCCTAACCCCAAAGATGGCCATGTTCAATGCCTAGAACCAGTGTATATGGTATGGTACATAGCAAAGAGAAATTAAGGGTGCTGATGAAATTAAGTTTGCTTATCAGGAAATAAAAAGGCTATTCTGGTTAATCCAGGTGGGCCCAGTGTAATCAGTCTTCAAATTGGAAGAGAGAAGCAAAATGGTCAAAACTAGAAAGATGGCATTATGAGAAAAACTCAACCAGTCATTGCTGGCTTTAAAGATGAAAGGGGCCACAAACCAAGGAATGCAGGTAGTTTCCAGAAGCTGGAAAAAGCAAGAAAACAGATTCTTCTTTCCTAGCCTTCTCAGAAGCAATAACTATTACACACTTCTGTACCTTCTCCTCTACATTTATGTGTATATACACACACATGCACACATATATTTACATATATATAACAATATGTAAATATATAGAGTTGACTTTTCAACAAATCATAGAAGGGGGAGGATAATAAGATGATATCTTCAAAATTTTAAAAGTAAATAACTACCAAAATACAATCTAATACCCACTGGAAATATCACCGGGTATTCAAAATAAAGGCAAACATTTGCTATTTACTAGCTAAGTAACCCTAAAAATCTGACAATTTAAGTTTTCTTATTTAAAAAGTGGAGATGACAGTATCCACTTCATTGAACTATGGTAAATAGTGAAAAAAGTTATATAGAATACCAATCACAGTACTTGGCACAAGTGATTATTTAAAACTGATACTATTAATATAAATATTTTTCCAATCACTAAATTCAAAGAAAAGTAAAGATATTTTTCAACAAACAAGAACTGAGAGAATTTGTAACAAGCTAAACAGTTAAAAAAAGAAATATTAAAGAAGTTTACCATGAATGAGAAAAATTATACTAATTGGAGAAGATCACTGTATGAAGGAATAAAGAACAATAAATGCTAGAATATCTATTTAAAACAACAACAATAATGATGTCTGTATTAGTTTTCTAGGGCTGCCATAACTAAGGACCATAAACTGGATGGCTTAAACAACAGAAGTTTTCTATTTTCTCACAGTTCTGGTGGCTGGAATTCTGAAATCAAGGTGTCATCAAGGCTGGTTTCTTCTGAGGTCCCTTTCTTTGGCTTGTAGATGATCTTTTTTCTGTGTCTTCACATGGGCCTTCCTTTGTGCCATGTCTGTATCCTAATTTCTTCTTATAAGAACACTAGTCATTGTGGATTAGAGCTCATCTTGATAACTTTAACCTTAATTACCTCTCCAAATACAGTCACATTCCAAAGTCCTGGGGGCTAGGACTTCAACATATGAATTAGGGTTTGTGTGGAAGAGACAATTTGCCCCCTAGCAATGTCTTTAGAGGTTTAAAATATATACAAAATTAAAATATATTAATAAAATAGTAGAAAAAGTGGGAAAGGAATAAATGGATTTAAAATGTTGTAAAGTTCTAGAGTTGTTTAGGAAATAGTAAAATTATAAGTTATAAAAGACCCCCAATAAGGTAAAAGTCATGGTATAATCTAAAGGCCAATCATAAAGAGAATAGTGAAGAAAGAAATAGAAATAAAAATTACTTAATAAAATGGAAGTCAATAAGAGAAAAAGAAAATTTTAAAAGCATGACAAATAGAAAACAAATAGTAAATAATATAAATTCAAATATATTTGATATTACATTAAATATAAATAGAATAAATACTCCAATTAAAACATTACAATAGTCAGACTGGATTTTTCCAATAATAGCAACTTCATGCTGCTTACAAGAGACAGCTTAATATGTGGTTAGATTTGAGAATCCAGAAAAACTAGAAGTAGAATGATAGAAAATAATATGTCTTGCAAACATTAATCGAATGAAAGCAAGTGCAGCTATGCTATTATCTGAGAAGTAGATTTTATGGAGAAAGAATTACTAAAGACAAAGAGGAACATTTAATAATGGTAAAAGATGTATCCATCAGGAAGACATAAACAATTTTAAATTTGAATGTGCTTAAAAAATAAAGGTTAAAAATGTGTAAATCAAATTTAAGAGAATTAAAAGAGAAAATATACAAGTCCATAATCATAGTAAGAGAATTTAATACATCTCTCAGTAATTAATAGAACAAGAAAACAAAAAATTAATAATTATATAAAAGTCTTGAAGAATGTAATTAATAAAGTTGTTATAAGTGATATGTGTAGAATATTGCATTCAATAACACAAAATACATTATTTTCAAGGGCACTTAGAAAAATTTTCATAATTGATCTGAGCCATAAGTTGAGTCTCTAAAAATTTCAGAGGATTGGAATTATACAGAATGCATCCTCTGACTAGAACAGAATCAAGCAAGAAAAACAAAGAAATAACTACAAATCTCTAATTCTCAATGTATAGTAAATAATACACTTCTAAATGATCCATGGGTCAAAGAAGAAATCACAACATAATTTAGAAAATATTTTTAACTGATTGACACATAAGTAGGACCTATCAAAACATGTGACATACTAAGATATTTGAAACTTCAAATGCATATTTGGGGGGGGAAGCTGAAAAACCGTTATCTAAATATTTATCAATAAAAATTTAGAAAAAATATGAGTAAAGCAAAAGGAGAGTAGAAGGAAGAAATAAAAATAAGAAGAGAAACTCATGAAATAGGAAGCAAACAAACAAAAGAGAAAAACAGCAAAGTCACAACTGTTTCTCTGGGGGAAAAAATAGATAGATAAATCTGACAACCCAGAGCAAGAGAAACAAAAATAATGTACAAATCAAGAAAATCATGGATAAAAGGGATGTTATGAAAAATTTTATCTCAATAAATTTCAAAATATAAATAAAATGGGAAAATTTTTATCAAAGCACAACTTATCAGAACTAACAAGATGGAATCAAAACTCTGAATGGTTGTATATCCATTAAAGAAATTGATATTATAATTTAATTCTTTCCCACAAATAAAATTCTATGCCCAAAATCTTCACTGATGAAGTCTTCTAAACGGTTAAGATGGATATGACCTTACGCAAACTCACCCAGAAATAGAAAAGGGGGAAACACTTCCCAACTCATTTTATGAGGCCAGCTAATTTTGATAGTATAATTTACAAAAAAGGGAAAATTATAGGCAAATCTCTTCATAAAAATGAATGAAAAACTCTTAAATAGAGCAATAACAAATTAAATCCAGTAGCTAATAAAAAGTATAATAAAACAAGTCTAAATTGGATTGATTGCAGCAATGCAAGGCTGATTTAGTATTTAAAAACTTAATCAAAGTAATTCATCATATTATGAAAATAAAGCAAAAATTATATAAGCATCTAAATATATACAGAAAAAGCATATGATCAAATTTAACACCTATTTATAATAAAGGAAAATTTAAAAACTCTTTATCAGAGTAAGATTAGAAAGGAATTTTTTTTAACTGAGAAAAAGTAGCTTGAGTACAGGGTTGGGGCAGGGGCTGGAAAATACTCTAAAACAAATGTTACACCTAATGATGAAAAATTAAAAGCTTTCCTTATAATTAATAATGAAAGAAAGATACTCATAGTTACCACTTCTCTTATATTAGAGGTAGTTATGAATGCAACAAAGCAAAAAAATAGTTATAAAAATTGGAAATAATGAGAAATTATTATTTATGAACAATATGATTGCATATTTCAGGAGAATCTATAAAAAATCCATTAGAATTAATAAGTAAATTCAGCAAAATGATGGATACAAGTATACAATAAACAAAGGTTAATTGTATTTTTATGTCAGTAACAAACAAAACTGAAATATAAATGATATAATAAAAAGCGTATATCATATACTTAAGAATACCTAAGACATGCAACACCTCTACACAGAAAACTGCAAAATGTATTTGAGAACTTAAAGACCTGAATAAATGGAGGAATGAACCATGCTTATGAATTAGAAGACTTGCTATTGTCAAGATGTCAATTCTCCTCAAACTGGTGGAAAATAAATTTAATGTGCAGTCAATAAACATTTCAGCAAGTATTTTTTATGGGAATAGCAAGCTGATTTAAAAGTTTACATGCAAGTGTAAACAATGAACAATAACAGACAATCTTATAAACAAAACAAATCTGGAGAATGCACACTATCAAGACCTATAAAGCTACAGTAGGTAAGATATTGTGGTACTAGTATTGGTAAAAGAGTAGAAAAGTAGACCAATGAATGGAATATAGAGTCAATACACAAAAACTCATTTACAGAATATTTGATATATAACAAAGCTGCAACTGCATGGCTACGTGGTCTTTAGATGTTACTAGGTCAATCAAATACCCATGTGAAAGAAAAATATTGACTTATACCTTGCCCCATGTACAAAATCAGATTCAAGATATTTTATATTTAAACATGAAAATTACAACACTAAACCTTCTAGAGCATAATATATAAGAATATTTTCATGATCAAAAATTTCTTATTGGGACACAAAAATCACTATCCTGAAGAGAAAAAAGTAGACTATATTAAACTTAAGAATTTTTCTCTCTAAAAAGACAACATTCAGGCAAGCCACAGAGTGGGAAATATTACTTATACATATACATATACACAAAAGTTAGTCTTTTGTGTACTCACAGCTAAGATGGATTATACTGAATGTATGGAAAGCAAAATCAGTAAAGGGAAGGCATATATGGTAAAGTCACACAGAAGAAACCAAGTACAAACTTCCAAGACTCCCCTTCCAGTTGAGTCACACTGAATACACGTTTCCTCCCAATAGCAAGTTGCTGTGTGAACTGTTTCTATCAGCATTCAATTTTATTTGGGGTTGGTCATGTAGGTAACCTCTGATGGCCATCTTATTTTTTTAAAGGTGAAAATGCAATTTAGTGGAGAAAGGAGAGCCTTTTAATACATGGTGCTGAACAATTGGACACCCACAAGCAAAAAACAGTGAATCTATCTCATGCCTTATGCAAAAGTCAATTAGACTTCTGGTTTCTACTCCAACATGTAAAGAGCTTGGAAGTCATCACTCACAACAACAACAACAAAAAGCTGAGCAGACTGAAAATCTGCAAGTCTTCTTAGAACCATCAGAGAATTAAGGTCACAAGGTAACCTGCGGCCCCCAAACCTGGAAAACCAGGTGAATACAGAAAATCACAGTTTGAATACAGAGAATTATAGCTTATTGGAAGCAGAAGCCACTGGAACAAGTACTAACAGACAAGAAAACTTAAAGGGTAATTGACTAATAGTTGGACTGCATATGAACTAGCTTGAGAGATCAAATCTTCTGGGGGATCAGTCTTGGGAGCGGATGTTAACACTTTTATAAGTTTTATCTCCTGGAGACTTACCAGGTTCTCAAGGTGAAGCTCAGCACATAGAGAAGACAAGTAAAGATTTTTAAATATGCCTTAAAGAGATCTGTTTTTGTTAACAAAGCCCACCCCTCAATAGAAACTGATTTACCAGAGGCTTAATGAATGTGACGGAAAGGCTATACCCAACTCCAGCCACCTCTAGCCTTCTTGTCTCACCTCAGAGGGACTAAGAAGCGAGAAGCACTTGTGAAGGTCATACCCAGGGGCAAAGACTCACTAAAAGACTGTTTTTATCTTAGGACCTGATAGAACTTACCACCAAATAAAAGTGTCCTGTATATTAACAGGGGATTATAACTGTAAGGCTAAGACTCTTTAGGAAGGAGTCTCTATGGAAACCCAAGAGAAAAGAGGACACTAAATCCAGGACACTGGAGAAAGTGAAGACTCTGACACCTACATTTACAGCAATCATTAAGCAAAATTTAACCCCTAGCCAGATAAATATAAAACTTCACATTGAAGGCCTATTTAGTTCTTATTGCTAATAAATTATGTCTAGCTTTTGAAATAAAATTACAAGGCATGTTTAAAGAAAAACAATCTGAAGAGATAAAGAAAGCATCAAAATTAGATTTAGATATGACACTGATTTTGGAATTACCAGACAAGGAATTTAAAATAACTACGATTGACATGCTAAATTCTCCAATGGGAAAAAAAGTGAACAACTTGCAAGAACATATGATTAATATAAACAGAGATAAATAAACTCTAAGAAAGAATAAAAAAGAAACACTAGAAATAAAAAATAGTATAACAGAAACAAAGAATACCTTTGGTGGGTGTATTAGTAGACTAGACATAGCCAAGGAAATAATTAGTGAGTTTGAGACTATAGCAAAGGAAACATAACAGATTAAAATGCAGAGAGAAAAAAGAATAATAAAAAATAAATAAAAAGAACAGAATATCCAAGAACTGACAGACAAATACAAAGGGTTTTAAGATAGATGTAATAAGAATACCAAACAAAGAAAGAGATGAATGAATAAAAGAAATATTTGAAGTAATAATGGCTGAAATTTCTAAAAATTAATGACAGAAACAAAACCATAGATCTGATGGGCAGAGAACACCAATCAGAATAAATATTACAGAATGTACACCTAGGCATAGCATATTTGAACTGCAGAAAACCAAGGACAAGAAGGAAATCTTGAAAGAAGCCAGAGGTAGGGAAATACCTTACCTATAGAGGAGCAAAGATAATAATTCTATCAGACTTCTCTTCAGAAACCATGCAAACAAGAAAAGAATTGTGTGAAATATTTAAAGTGGTGAAAGAAAAAACACAGCAACCTAGAATTCTGTATCCAGTGAAATTATCCTTCAAAAGTAAAGGAGAAATAAAGACTTTCTCAGATAAACATAACCTGAAGTAATTTGTTGCTAGTAATCTTGCAAGAAATTATTTTTTTTAAGTTTGTAAGAGAGAAAAAAAATTATTTAAGTCAAAAACTCAGATCTACATAAAAAAAGGAGTGCCAAAGAAGAAAGAAAGAAAGAAAGAAAGAAAGAAAGAAAGAAAGAAAGAAAGAAAGAAAGAAAGAAAGAGAAAAAAAGAGGAAGGAAGGAAGGAAGGAAGGAAGGAAGGAAGGAAGGAAGGAAGGAAGGAAGGAAGGAAGGAAGGAAGGAAAAGAAAGAAAGAAATTATTAATTATTAATTTCTAATTATTTATTTAAAACAATAAAAGCAACAATATATTAGGTGATTATAGTGTATGGATAAGTAATGGCAGCAATGTTCTAAGAGATAAGAGGGAAGAATTTGAAATATTATGTTATAAGGAAACTGCACTACACATGAAGCAGTATAGTGTCATTTGAAAGTAGACTTAGATTCATTGTAGGTGTATATTGCAAACTCTAAGGCAACCATTAAATTTTATTTAAGAAATATAATTGACATGCTAACAGAGGATAGAAAACAAAATCATGAGTGCTCAAGACCTGAAGATATAAAAGAAATAAAGAACAGATGTCATGAATAGAAAAATTACAAATATAATTCTACTATATCAATAATCACTTTGAATGGGAAAGTTGTAACTACACCAATTAACAGAGATTTTAAGAGTAGATTGAAAAATAAGACCTAACTGTATGTTTCTACAAGAAACCCATTTGAAATATAAAGACACAGATAGATTAAAAAGGAAGGGATAGAGAGAGATCTACCATTAATCAAAAGAAAGTGAGAGTAGCTTTATTAATTTCAGACAAAGTAGATTATAAAGCAAGAAAAATTATCCAGAATAAAGAATATCATTACAGATTGATAAAGAGGTCAATTCTATAGGAAGATATAACAATCCTTAATGTGTATGGACCTAACAGCAAAGCATCAAAATACATGAAGCAAAAAGTGATAGAACTGAAAAGAGTAGAAAAATTCACTACTGATGGATCAACAGCCTTTATCAGTAATTGAAAGACATGGCAGACAGAAAATCAGTAAGAATATAGTTAACTGAACTGCACTACCAATCATCTAGATCGAACTGATGTTGATAGCATATTTCATAAAAGAACAAAAGAATAAACATTTCTCTCAAGCTCATAAGGAATATTTACCAAGATATACCATTTGTGGTCCATAAAACACACCACAGTAAATTTAAAATAATAGACATCATATAAAGTATTCTTTCAGACCACAATGCCATTAAACTATAAATCAATAACAGAAAGATAGTTGCAATATACAAAATTATTTGGGGATCAAATCATGTACTTTTAAATAAGATATAAGTCAAATAAGAGTCAATAAAAAAGTCTCAAGAGAAATTTTAAAATATTTTGAATTAAATAAAAATAAAAATACAACTCAACATTTGTGGAATGCACAAAAGATATTTGCACTCTAATGTTCATAGCAGCATTATTCATGGTGGCAATGGAAGCAGCCAAAGTGTTCTACAATAGATGATTGGCTAAAAAAGCTGTGGTACATGTACACAATGGAATATTGCTCAGCCATAAGAAGAGATGAAATACTGCCATTTACAACAACATGGAGAGACCTTGAAATAAGCATACTAAGTGAAATAAGACAGACAGAAAAAGCTGAAAATCACATGCTATCACTTATATGTGAGATATAAACCTAAAAGCAACAAATGAGCAAGACAAACAGAGACTCATGAACATGGACAATGAACTAGAGGTTACCAGAAGGTAGGGGGGAGGGAGGAGGTACATGCGGGGGGGAATTAAATCATTTCTTTAATTAAATAATAATAATAATAATAATAATAATAATAAATAATAATAATAATATTGCAAATAAATGAAGATGATAACCCCCCCCCAAATAAATAGACAGACAGGCAGGCAGATAGATAGATAGACAGATAGATAGATAGATAAATTTTTTAAATGCATTTTAAAAAATTTGTGGGATGCATTGAAAACAGTGCTTAGAGGGAAATTTATTACATTGAATGCATATATTAGAAAATAGAAAAGATATAAAATCTAAATTTATACCTCAAGAACTAAAAAAAATGACAAATTAAACCCAACATAAGCAGAAGAAAGAAAATTATAAGAATTGAAGCACAAATCAATGAAATTAAAAACAAAATCAATAGAAAAATCAATGAAACTAAAAGCTGTCTCTTTTAAAAAATTCAATAAAATCAATAAGCTTTTAGACAGGCTAACCACAAAAAAAGAGAGAGAGGACACAAATTACTAATATCAAAAGTGAAAAGGGAGACATTACTACAGAGCCCATTGAAATTAAAATGATAATAAAAGAATACTATGAAAAACTCTCTGCTCACAATTTGATAACCTAGATTAAATAAACCAATTCCTTAAAAGACACAATCTGCCAAGACTCACACAAGAACAATATGCAATATTAATAGGCCTATATCTATTAAAGAAATTAAATTAATAATTAATAACCTTCCAAAATAAAAAACATGAGGCCCATTTGGTTTCACTGTGGAAGTCTATAGACATTTAAGAAAAAAGAAATAATACCAAATCCTTACAATCTTTTTCAGAAGATAGAAGCAAAGAAAATTCTTCTTAGCTCATTCTATAAGGCAAATCTTACCTCAATACCAAAACCAGATGAAGACATTAAAAGAAAACTACATATCAATATCTCTCATGAACATAGATTAAAAAATCCTCGACAAAATGTTAGCAATTTGAATCTAACAATGTATAAAAGAATTATACACCACAACCATGTAGAATCTATTTCAAGTATGAAAAACTGGCTCAGCATTCAAAATCAATTAATACATGGCATTTTATCAACAGACAAAAAATAAGAATTACATGACTATTATCAATAGATGCAGAAAAAATATTTGACAAAATCTAATACTTATGCATGATAAAAAATACTCTCCATAAACTGAAAGGGAACTTTCTCACTTGATAAACAATATCTACAAAAAAATCTACAGTTAATATCACACTTTCTGTTGAGAAACTCCAAGTTTTCCTATTATGACTGGGTACAAAGTAGGGATATTTCACCTTATCACTGCTTTTCAACATTGCACTAGAACTCTAACTAATGCAATAAGATAAGAAAAGAAAATGAAATGTATACAGTTTGGGAAAGAAAAATATAACAGTCTTTGTTCACAGATTACATGATTGCTTAGGTAGAAGATCAGAAAAAATCAACAAAAATACTCCTGGTATTAATAAGTTATTATAACAAGATTGTAGAATACAAAATTAATATATAAAAGTCAATAACTTTTTTATATAAATGCAAAGAACACATGAAATTTTAAATGAAAACAATACATTTACTTTAGCACCCTCCAAAATGAAGTACTTAGGTATAAATCTAACAAAATATGTACCAGATCTATATAAGAAAAACCACATTCTGATGAAGAATTTCAAAATATAAATAAATAAATAAGCAAATAAATAAATAAATAAATAGCCCATGATTGTAAATAGGAAGACACAATATTATTCTTTCCAACTTGATTTATAAATTCAATGCAATTTCAATCAAAACCCAAGTAAGTTATTTCATGGATATTGATTAAATAATTCCAAAGTTTATATGGAGAGGTGAAAGACCTTGAATAGTCAATAAAACATTGAGAGAAAAGAACAAAGTTGGAGGACTGACTCTACCTGATAAGAATCAAGAGTGTAGCATTGGCAAAAGCATATCCAAAGAGATCAGTAAAACAGGTACTTTATGGGCTGTTTATAAACCAATAAAATATAGAAAATTGATCTTTTACAAAGAATCAAAGACAGTAGAGTTGGGCAAAGATAGTCTTTTCCACAAATGGTGCTGAAACAACTGGACATCCATATGCAAAATAAATAAATAAATAAATCTACACACAGATCTTACACCCCTCACACAAATTAACTCGAATGGATCATAGACAAAAGTGTAAAATACAAAACTATAAATTCCTAGAAGATAACATAGGGAAAAAATCTAGATGACCTTGGGTATGATAATGACTTTAGGATATAACACTAAATGCATAATCCATGAAAGAAAGAATCGATAAGCTAGACTTCATTAATATTAAAAACTTCTGCTCTGTGAAAGATGATGTCAAGAAGGCAAGTCACAGATAGGGAGAAAATATGTGCAAATAACACATCTGATAAAAGACTGTTATCCAAAATATACAAAAAATATCCCTTAAAACTCAACAATAAGTAAACAAAAAATGGGCCATATACCTAACAAATACCTCACCAAAGAATATACAGCCATGCACTAGTTAATGATAGGGATAAATTCTGAGAAATGTGTCATTAAGTAGTTATGTCTTTGTGCAAACATCACAGAGTATACTTACACAAACCCAGATGTTATAGCCTACTACACATCAAGGTTATGTGGTATAGCTGTTGCTACTAGGCTATGAACCTGTATAGTATGTTACTTTATTGAATACTGTAGGCAACTGTAACACAATGATAAGTATTTGTGCACCTAAACATATCTAAGCACCTAAACATATCTAAACAACATAAAAGATAAAAAAAAAAATGTTACACCTGTACTGGGCACTCACCATGAATGGAACTTGCTGGACTGGAAATTGCTCTAGGTGAGTCAGTGAGTGAGTGGTGAATGAATAGAAAATTACTGTACACTACTGTAGACTTTATAAACACTGTACACTTAGGCTACACTAATTTATAAAACAACAGATGATTAAATCAAGCACAAGAGAAAATGATGCAATCAAGAGATGCACTAAACACAAGATGAGTGAGGCTGCTGCCAGCATAACATGGCATACTGTTTTACAGCAAACATTTTTTTATGTAAGCAGAAAAATGTATTCTAAAGTAATGATAAAAAGTATAGTATAAAAAATACATAAACCAGTAACATAGCCATTTATTATCATTATCAAGTATTATGTACTGTAATTAATTATATGTGCTATGTGACAGGCAGCACAGTAGGTTTATTGACACCAGCATCACCACAAATATTAGCAATGTGTTGTCCTATGATGTTACCATGTTCTACATCATTAGATGATAGGAATTTTCAGCTCTATTATAATCTCACGGGACCACTATCATACAGGCATTCTGTCATTGACCAAAACATTGTTTTGCAACACATGACTATATAGAGATTGCAAATAAGTACATGAAAACATTCTCCACATATGTCATCAAGGAAATATAAATTAAAACATCAATGTTACCATCATATACCTATTAGAATGACAAAAATTTAGAACACTGAGTACACCAAAAGCTGGCAAGGATGTAGAATAACAGGAATTTTGATTTATTGCTGGTAGGAATGCAAAATGATATAGTCACTTTGGAATACAGTTGGGCAGTTTTTTATAAAACTAAACATAATCTTACCATATTATCTTGTTACTACACTCCTTGGTATTTACCAAAAGGAGTTAAAAACTTAAGTCTACACAAAAATCTGCACCAGGATGTTTACATCAGCTTTATTCTTTTTACCGAAATTTGGAAGCAACCAAGATGTCTTTTAGTAGGTGAATGGATAATCATCTGTGGTACATCCAGAAAATGGAATATTATTCAGCACTAAAAAGAAATGAACTGGCAAGCTATGAAAAGACATAGAGGAAATTTATGTGTTTGCATATTACTAAGTGAAAGAATACCTAGTATTATGGTCCAACTATATGACATTCCAGAAAAGGCAGAACTATGGACATAGTGAAAAAGTCAGTGGTTGTCGAGGGTGCCCATCTCATGCTGAGGAGCCTGCATGACCTTCCAGGGCGCACTTTTGCCCTCCTGGGTTCACCCTGCCCACTTTGGGGATGGGTAGGAGGGACAAGGGATGAATAGGCAGATGATAGAAGATTTTCAGGGCAATGAAAGTATTCTGCATAATACCATAAAGATATATACATGTCATTATACATTTGCCCAAACCTATAGAATGTAGACCACTAAAAGTAAACTATAATGTAAACTATGGACTTTGGGTGATTATGACATGTCAATGTAGGTTTAGCAACTGTGAAAAATGTACAGTTCTGATGGAGGGTGTTGATAATGGAGGAGGCCATGCATGTGTGAGGACAGGGAGAAATCTTTGTATCTTCCTCTCGATTATGCTGTGAATGTAAAACTTCTCTAAAAAAATAGTCTTAAAAAGAACACATTACCACCTATACTAGCACCAAAAATAACAAAACAAAACAAGAACCTTAGGCATAAATCTAATATTTAAAGAACCTATATAAGAAAAACTACAAAACTCTGGTGATATAAATTAAAGAAGCTCTAAACAAATGGAGAAATATTCCACATTCATGGATAAAAAGACAATATTGTTATGATATCAGATCTTCTAGAGTCAGAAAAATCTATCTATAAAATTCAATACCATCATGATCAAATCCCAGCAAGTTATTTTGTAGATGTTGAAAAAAGTTATTCCAAAGTTTAAGTGGAGAGGTAAAAGACTCAGAATAGCCAACACGATGTTGAAAAAGAAAATTCAGAGGACTAACACTACCTTATTTTAAACTTACTATGAAGCTATGGTAAACAAAATAGCGTGATATTGATAAAAGAATAGACAAATTGAGTAGTAGAACAGAATTGAGAGCCCAGAAATAGACCACAGGTATATTCAACTAATCTTTGACAAAGGAATAAAGGCAAGTCAATGGAGAAAGGATAGTCTTTTAACAATAATACTGGAAAATACTGGACTTTCATATATAAGAGATAAAAGATAATATATAAATTAAAATCCTCCCAAACTTTGAATTATTGGTAGTAGAAACTTTCCTGAAAGCAATTTTAGAAGGAAGAGTGAAGAGTAAGCCCTGGGCACCAGAAGTTATTTTGCCACGTTTGGGTTGAAGTGGGGCTGAGGCAGTTGGGAAGAGAATGTTGTTGGAAAAAGAAAGGAATATAGAAAATGCAGACTGAGGTCTCTGAAGAAAAGCTTTCACACCATCCTGCCAAGTTGCGCCTCTGCCTTACCCTGTCTTCTGATGACTTCTTTCATGACTTCATTAATTCCAGTAAGCCTCACCTTGGGAAGCTCTCACTGGTACTCTGTTCACCTGGGCAAGCAGGTAAGGGGCAGCTCAGTAACCCAGAACCCTGGAATCCTGGTGTTACATTACCTCATTCTGACCCTGGCTGAGATGGTCTAGGAATTTCTTGGTCTCCTTCCTAACCAAGTTTAAATCAAGGGTGCCTAGTTCATGCTGAGGATACTGCATAGCCTTTCTGTGCCTGTCTTTGCTCTTCTAGGTTCACTCTGTCCACTTAGTCTACATCTTGGTACCACAAATGGATCTTTGGTATTCAAGTGAATTAATCTCACTAATATGTTCCTTTTCCTCAGGAAAGTATCTCCCATAGTTCAGCATGACAGAACATTAGGTACAAGAAAAAAAGGTAGGACAAAAACTGTCTACCTTTTTCTCCAGAAACAGCAGGCTGACCAAGATATCACCTGCTGTCATTCTGATTTCTTTAGTCCTGAGGTCATGAATAGTAATATATGCAAATAGGCCACCGTTCCCCTACCATTGGTCAATAGTCTATTACCAAATAAAATCTCACCTGCAGCCTTCACCCTAATTAAATCCACATTGTATTGAGTGGCATCTCTTCAGGCAAAACTGGCTTTTGAAATTCAGATTCCTTAAACAAATAGCATTCTGATATGACTTCCCCATTGTGAGTTTGCTATTCCAGATATCTGAGACTAAACTATGCATTTGTCCAGACTACAGAAAGCTAGTAAAAAGTCAATTTTCCATTTAGTGCTTGTGTCATTCATTCTTCCCTACATCAGAAATTGACTTCAATTACTTATTTACATTCATAGATCACAAGGCCAAGTTGTGAATGAAAACCAAGTTGTTCATTTCCCTCCATCCCCTTTCTTTTAATTTGCCTGGAAGCCTTTAGCTGTTGTGACAAATGTAAAAAAGCTGGGGAAATGCTAAAGTTTAAAATTGGTGCTTGCTTTAATCATTGCATAAAATTTTTCAAGCAGATTTTGAAACATAAGGAACTAAGTTTTCTTGAAAGAGTAAATTTTCCACAAAGAGATCACTCTTACACCTTGGATGTTAAAACTTTGTAGCCTTGGCCCTACATATGCATTTCCACAGCACTGGATTCTGAGGCTAGGTCCAGGTCTGTGACCTTCTAACAGTAAGAGGGCTCAAAATTTTGAGGACACTCTGGATCTACGGTGATCCCACTTTTTCAAATCTAATTGAGGTCAGAAGATCCAGCAAGTTTTGTGTTTCTAACATTGTGTTTCTATTATTGACAAGCCTCAAAAGATATTAGAATAAAATAACATTTCATCAGGGTATAACCCTTAGACCTATGTGATCGAGGCCCTTGAGCTAAGCCTCACATTTTTGGGGTCCTCATGGGAAAAAAATGAGTAAAGTGGGATAAGCAGGTTTAAGATTGGCTAGTTTGAGTAATTTTAGTGGGCTCTGGGTCATAGGAGCTATCCCTAGTTAGCTGATATCTGGCTCTGTGGTGGTTGAAGCAGGTGTACAGTGACCTGATGTAAGAGAGCCCCATAGAGGAATGGTTGGGGTGTGGGCTCTGGATCGGTTGATTTGCATATGAAAGGTATGCTCACAGTTGAGTTTTATTATCTCTAGGGCATTGGCTAACCCTGGGAGGAGCAGTTTCTCCAGGCCTCAAGATGTGGAAGCATTAAATACAGAAAATAGAAAACATGGTTATCACAGAAAGCCCACACAAAGACTGCATTTAGAACTACCTCTCCATTCAACAACCCCCAACACTGTTTGTCTCCAGGGTCATTTCTTTGGCAAGAGACTTATAATCAGAAAATAACAGAACAAAGAGGGCAGGCCACAGTTAGGTTTGAGTAAGAGATTGGTTGTCTTGGTATAGACGTAAAGGGTCTAAGTGTAAAAGGACCCTCTTTGAGTGGGGTGTTAAGGATGACATCTCACTGCAAAGGCAGGGCAGGATGAGACAGATCAGGCTTGGTAAGCACAGAAAATGATCGAAATACACCCTCAGGTCAGATCATGTAGACCCATGGGAAGTTCTTTTTTCCCCTATGTCCACTTTTATCAATTGACCTATGTGTCAGAAGTACCAGGGGAGCTCCATAAAATTGCCCAGTCTGTCCCTATAGCAAACCACGGCTCTGCATCAGAACTCCTGGAGATCTTGTTAACATGGACTTCTGAGTCCCATAACCAGCATTTCTGATTTGGGAGTTTCAGAGTGGAGGCCTGAGCATTAGAACCTGTTTCCAACAGGTTCCAGGGTGATGCTGATTCTGCAGGGCCACAGTTGAAGAGCCACTGACCTCGGGATTCTAATATGGTAGGTCTGGAAAGGGACTCAGCTGGCTTTGACATAGGTATAGAAGTTCACACCTTGAGAAACACAGCCCTGGGATTTAATAAATTTAAATCTAGTGTGAGCATTCTAAGGGTGCTGTTGCAGTGCTATGGAGAATCGAGAGAAAAGTCATTTGGCTCTGCTTGGGTGGTAGAGGGGGCCATAACATGGTGGTGGAAGAAAGATATTTTAGGAGACTAGGACACCATCTTTTGTTATCAGGACAAAAAAGGCGTCCATCTGCCTATATGTGCATCTAAGCCAAAGAAGACATATGTAAAGGTTTTGTTGCAAAGAAAGTAAGGTTTATTAGAGAGTTGCAAGTCCCAAGACATAGGCAAGCTATTGCTCAAAGGCCTGGCTCCCGGGCTGTCTTTGGAGTACAGATTATATAGGGAAAATCAGTAGTCATGGAAACTAAGAGAGTTGGGATCGTGGATGCTACTGATTGGATAATTGGAGGGGGATGAAGTAATTAATCATTGTGTCTGGTTCTGAAATTAGCCACTATGCCATCCTGTCTAGTCCCATGGTTAGTGTTCTTCTTGTTCTGCCTTGATGGTCCTGGGGCTGAAACACATGTAAAGCCATGATATTATCCTTAGTCTAAAGTCCAAGCAAAACCTATTGTCCTCATGATTATATACATGAGGCTCAGTTAATCTTATGTCCTAAGGCTTAATGATTAAAAGAGTTGACATACAGAGGATTAGGACGGGGAAAAAGCAAGTGTCACAATGCCGTTATGAAGGTTATGTGTGGTTACTCAACCAACACATGTCCTGATGAGGCTGGAGGTCTCCCAAGGTACAGAAAGGAGAAGGGAGGTGGGCTGCACCCTGGGCTGGAATGTCTCTTTTTTTATGGGCAGGCTTCTTGAATTATACCTTAAATGAGCTGCACCTTTGAAAAACAATAAAATTGCAAGAAATAAGAGCTATACAGAATATGCAAGTTGAAGAGTACCATTTTAACAGCACAAGGCATTTGTACCAATGATGCTACCCAGATGGATTTGGAGGAACAAATCTAAATCAACTCTACACAAAACACTACACAAAAGGCCAGACTGACATTGCTATCTACCACATCTTTGCTCGGCCTTTCCTCTCTCAGGGGTCCTTAGCTTTCTTCAGGAGCTTCTCTTATCTGTTTTTCTCATCCCCCAGCTGGCTGTCAGAGGTGCCTGCTAAAGTGTTAAGATCACTGAGATGATGACAGAATTTTATTTATGGCATGATGTCT